>KV429187.1:0-28485 GCA_001632345.1 Daedalea quercina L-15889
GAGTCTTCCCTCTCCTATACCTCTGAGTCTGTTAGGTCTGTCCTCTGTTTACTTTCTAGTAGTTGCCTTCTACTACTGAAGCCACTCCCTTTTCCTACTCCTTGTTTAACACTAACTGCTAACCATTCCAGGACAGATGAACTGATCTAAGATGAACTGGTTTGGCTAACAGCTGAACTGGTAGCAATTCAACAAACCAAAGGCAACCAACTTGATTCTGGAACATAGGAATATTTTTGAGGCAAACTGATTGCAGATTCAGACTTGGATGGCCTGAAAACATCGAAAAATAGCATTCCGAAGTTTTTCCCATGATGTTTTGGGGTGGCCACCATTTTGAGGCAAAGAAGTGATGCCTGCAGGCAATCAGCAGGTGCTGCCAGATGGGTGGTCTAACTCAACATCAATATTATTGCATCTATTGACATCATCGCACGCAGCCCAACTCTCCTATGAGATTTCTGCTGGTGCACAATCCTCTCGGCGGCCTTGCCAGTGGGTCCCCTACAATCAGCATCCGAACCTCCATGTGCAGTTAAAGAACCAGCGAATGACTTCGACTGGGCAAGAGTTGAGGCATTCATGTGACACGTTGCATCATTGAACTTCACATTCATTGTGATATTGCAGTATGTCCACACCATCATCAGTAATAAGAAATTGTCACTGCTCTTGTAGACCTCTCAGTACCTGTATCTACACTAGCCCCAGTACCATAGTATGATCAGATATGGAACAACCAATATTTGTATGACTTGCCATTTCAATCAGATTCGGTTCACAATGAAATTCAAATGCTTTATCATCTAATAATGGTGAAGGCTTCAAGCCAGTATGAGGGTCTCAGGTACTCGAATCATCTCGGCCATCCTTGCTGTCAAATGAATGGCTCTCGCAGGGGTACTCTTCAGTTCATTCAGGGTGCTTGGGTTGATTCCGGAGGCCGGATATGTTTTGTCTTCATGTCTTCTTCCCCGGAGGGTGACTGGTTGCTCCATGGGTGGGATACTGTGTATCACATGCTAAAAAGTTGAAATTTTTATTGGCTGCTAATATTTATTTTGCATCAAATTTGTATGTCCATCAAACTCAGCTACTCAAAAGGAAGTGAATGGCCATTTTTCCGCGATTTTTCATCGAGATTTTGGGGTGGCCACCATTTTTGCTGCCATTTCCTCTTTATGGAGATTTTTGGGACATTGGCTCGGTGGATTTCGACCGGAGTATGCTCGTCACACTCCCAGAATGAATGCGCATCAATCCCGATAGCTCCGGAAGTGGTCTAAAATGGTCAGGAAAATTGGTTGCCTTTGATTGTCCGGCACTGTAGGCGTCCCCAAGGCGTCCCTTGCTCGGCGCGGGATGACGAACGGCTCACCACGATCATCGCTATTATGGGCGCTGACGATGGCAGAAGCTGGTGCTGAGCTGGTGGCAGTCTGTGGCAGTGTGGTCCAGGTGCGTGTCGTATCATCTGAGATGATGGCGCAGTTTTCAGCGGCTGTGATCGTCTCCCTGCAGACGGAAGACGCACGAACGAACGGGCACACTTGACACGCCTATAGGGCTCTCAGCCCCCAGTAAATTCATGGCGAGAGATAAATGTACCCTAGCCCACGTCGACTTCCATGCAGTATATACTTAATGTCGCCACCAGCCGTCAACACATGCACCGACGGGTCGCCCGCGTCAATCACTGTGCAATCGCCAAGAGTGAGCCTCAGACGCCCTCTGTTCTTCGTCTGTGATGCGGCTGCTCAATGAGGATCGACACTACTCATGCAACTTTGCTATCTTTGTTCCGCGCAAGTTCCGCGCGCCAAGAACATCGCGGGTATTCATACATATGCTGGGCTCTGTGAGAGCTTTGGCAGCTGTCGCGCCCTGGCCGCGCCCGTCCCGCCTATAACGCCAGCGACCGGAATATATATGAGCCCCCTGCTCCCACCCTGGCACGAACTGCCTCGCTGAGTACGCAAGATTGCAGCTATGTCTGCGAGCGCAGCTGCATTACTCGAACAGGGGTGAGTCAGACAAGAGTCGGACGGTGAACATCTCGGATGACTAACAGTGCGATCATAACGACGACAGGTTAGTAGAGAACTACTGTAATGTAGCAGCATGTGGTGAGTGTAGCTGCGCCATGATTGCGAGAACAGTTTAATTCTTTCTGACTCTGGTTCAGCGCTCTACTCCTATGACCGCTGCATCACTGTCGCCCGCGAGGTAGATCTAATATGGCGGCGGCGGAGGATTTCGGTCGCTAGTGCGCTGTATTTGCTACTGCACATATCCGCAGCGGCATATCAGTACTTGAATATCACTATCTTAATACTCACTGGCTGCCAGGTAAGACTCGCTTTCCCTCAAGTGCGCCGGCATTACTGAAATCCCTTCTCTAGAGGTACGATCCTGCATAGTCACCAGCTTCACTTGCTTATCGCATACGCAGCGCGTATCTGACGAACATAGTGCTACTCGCTGCCGGAGCATTGTTCAAGTTCGCTAATGGCGGTCAGCGGATAGACATCATCATGAGCTTCTCGTGACCTATCTTTGCTATAGGCTTCATGGCATTGCGCGCTTATGCCATTAGCAATCGTTCTATCCTGCTCGCGTCTACCATTTTCCTGCTATCCTTGGTAGACGTTGGGATCGATATCGTGCGTAAATTCACTCTGGTCTTTGCGTTCGAATCTTTAGACTTAATGACCACCAGTATGAAGCATGTATATTGTTTGCCAACAATCTACCCCAGCCCGTCGGCTGCGAGCTCGGTGAGAACATGACTAGCAGGGTATACAGGTGTGCCTCCCGTACATATCCATGAGTAGGATATCTTTAACTGAGATCACTGTTACAGAATAGGTACGGACGACTGACATCTGACTTATCGTGGACCCGAGCTGACGGGTGTTGCTACAGTAACCATCTTAGAGCAAATGTCCAACATCCTTCCTGAGGCACTACTGGTTCTCGCAACCTGGCGCCATGCCTATGCGTCTTTTAGGCTTGCTAACGACGCGCACGTTCATACTCCGTTGACGACAACTCTCCTTAGAGATGGTCAGTGATGTCGACACATTGGACTCACTGAAAGCCGTTTGTCTCTGACCGTCCTGTTTTTGTGTTTTATCAGGCACGTTGTACTTTGCGTGAGTCAGAATGGTGTATGGTATAGTTTTTGACCTGGACTCGTCCCAGCGCGATCTCCATTGTTTTGATCGCAAATGCGGCGCTCGAAAATATCGATGTCAGTGCTGCTATTAGTGCCATCTAAGCGACGCTCAATGTCCTCCATTCAGACTGCCTACAGTAGCACCATGTCAGATATCACCTACTCGTGCGCATTGATCCTCCCGAGCGAGAGTGGGGCGCCTGAATACAGCTTTTGCAGGCTTCAAGCAATCCTGCTTTCGCGCTTCTATCTCAACCTGCGCGAGGCACACTCTACCCTAATAGTCGGCGGAACATCGAACACCCTGCATATGTCCGACATTCAGTTCACGCGCATCGTGGGGCGCCTTGCTGGCTCGATATCCTACGACACAGACGAGTATACCGCGGATGACACGCTAGAGGATAGCTTCGACCAGGAAGAGCAGCAGGACAAAGAGGAAGACACAGATATCGAATTAGCGGTGAAGAATGGCAGCATTGCGCTGACCCTGGTGGCCACTTCAACGTCACTTATGGCAGTGGAGGAAGTTTCCGGAGTCGCAACTGTTGTTCGATAGTGATTTTCCTACTAGTGGCGCGCGGCCGAGTGTCTTTCACTTCACTGTACCATATGTGAAAGTCCTATCTTAGCTAATAGTAATTTACGGGATGTAAATTCTGCTCGCCGTGTCGTTGTCCCCCACCGTTTGCGGTGGAGTCATGCGACATATGTAAATTGTCATCCATTTGGTTTCGACGTTCCAACGAATACCGACGCCCACTAGCAAGAAGGCGGCCCGGATACTGCCGGGCAGGAAAGGTGCTCTGAAAGCCGCTATACTTACGGCCAAGCGTCCCTGCTCGGGCGCGGGGAGGTGGAACCACCACAACCGCATACACCTGCGGGGTTCCTAGGGGGAATAAGACCCCAAGCCGATACATAGTCCTACGATACGCTGACCAGGCATGTTATTAGTCTACATTGGCTCGAACAGTGACCAGGACTATAAACTCGTAGAATTTTAATAATAATAATAAAAAGTCTACCAGGTCTATGTAGCTCGTACCAGGAACGCAGCCACACTCTAGTATCGTTCTAATCGCTATACAAGCAACTGGATACGATGGGCCAGGCCTGTCTTCGATAGCCAGCAGCCTGCACCGGCCGACACGCACACCCCTCGCATTTGACTGCCTTGCATACATAGCTGATCTAGTCTTCTTACTCGCGATACCTGGCCGATTTTGCTGCCCGTCCAACATACTCACCATTGACGTTTCGTCGTATCGCTCCTCACGCAGCCTTGTCGACTTCCGAGTTAGCAAACATGTCAAGGCCAATGCGCATTTTGCAAATGGGATTGGGGCGGATCCCTGACGACTTCGATTTCGGCGACACCAAGTCCTTAGATGAAGTGAATGACTTGCTGCGATACTACCAAGTATACTCTTCCGCCGTCCCTCTCGAGCGTCGACGATGCATCGCCCCCGGACATGGAGCTCGCCAAGTGGCTGAAGGAGGCTCAAGACCGTGTGGCAAAGCTCCCCCAGAGAGATGTCGAGAGAAAGGCTGCTGCGGGCGATTGGGAGATGATTGTCGAATTGGGTTTGAGGTGCGCTGCACCGCATCTAACGTCTTGGCTCAGTATTCTTATACTTCCAATTCCGCGCTGCGTAGGAAGTTCGTCGGCTGGGTTACCGACATGAACGCGAACGATCTCTGGACGAAAGCCATGATGAAGACACCCGGGCCCCCGACCACGAAGAACAAGGCCATAGCTGCGACCGCTGCATGCTTCAACGCCCAATATTATCTCGATCGTTTCGATGACGAGGAAATACCGTATACCTCGGACCTCACCAACGCGGGCTTTTGTGCCGAGTACGCCGCCTCCCTCAGCTGGACTGCACCGATCGTCCTGCAAGTCGGGCAGCGCTATCGACAGATCCTCACCGTCGCGGACCGGATCGTCGACGCGGACGCGCGGCCGAAGTTCAAGGCAGAGGCGGCGAAGCGAAAGGATCTGTGGGCACTGTTGGAGCGCCGGGATCGGGTGATGAAGTGGGCGGAAGAACAGAGAGATGCAAAGAAGCGGAGGAAGCCGAATGCGTATCGGTGTGCAAGGGAGGGGTGCCCGGTGCAGGCTACGTCGCAGGCGGCGTTGAAGAGGTGTGGTGGGCCCTGTCCGGAGGAGTACAAGCCGTACTACTGCAGCAAGGAATGTCAGCTCCAGGTGAGTGGTTGTTTGAATGACTCTGCTCGCAGACTCAGCCTGGTGGTCGCAGGACCGGACGATCCATAAGAAGGAATGCAAGCCGCGCACGACGCCTCCGCCTTCTGCGGCTGATATTCCCAGCTCTGTCAGCCGGGAAAGCACATTTGACCTCGTCAATGCAGACGATAATGGCGACGAGACCAGCATAAGTAGCAAGACGAAGAGGAATAGGATGAAGAATCAGCAGAAGAAACGGAAGGTGTTGCGAATGAAGATGTCAGATGGTATCGAGATTTCTTCGCACAACATGACTGCAGACGAGATGAAAGAGTTTCATGCGGCAGTCGCTGATAACGAGGCGGAGAAGACACAACCCATGATTGAGCGGGCATGAGGATCTAGTACACGGTAATGCTCTCCACGATGAAGTTAATACCACTTTACTGCGCTCTTTCCTGCAGGAGGGTCTGGAAGACCCGATCATCCAACAGTCCGAGTGAGCACCCAGCACTCAACTGTGATCATCTTTGACCAGTACGCACCGGGGCCTTCGCAGATTCCCCTATGTTCCCACCGAAGGTTGCAGTCCTACGAAGCTCACAGCAGATCTTTCAGCTCTAGAAGGAGCTGCGGAATCGGTATATAATATGGAAGTACGAGCCAAGGAAGGGTGGCCTTAAACCTGACTACACTGCTCTAGATCATCGTTTTCGTGAAACGGTTTCATACGCCACTAACTGGAACGAATCCAGAGCGTTAACAGAGTTACCACACATCGCAGAACGTTGACGAAGCTATTTCAGGGGTGGATCAGATGGGGCATACAGCTGGTAAGTCATCTTGATTCGTGGTGCAGGTACCGGCCTGCTCCATATCATCATACAGATCTAATTGCGACAGGATCTCGCTCAGAATGGGTTGTGCACCGCGGCGTGTCGCACGTTACGCAGATATGCGCACACTGGGGTCATTACACCTTTATTCTCCAGTAACAAGTCCAGGATTTCTTGTTCTGTCCGCGCGGACTTCCTGAAGCTAGCTCAAACGAACAGGCCACCCCACTGGCAAGGCCATGTCTCGTAAAGCCAGCCTGAATCTGTTACCGTTTCTTAGTCGGTTGCGCCATCAGACATTGTTTTCCGTTTATGTGAGCCCCTGAACCTGTTCCGTTGTTACTTCTTCCGAGAGCTCATAGGGGTGCAGAACAGTGAGCGGACCGAAAAATACCTCGGGGACCGTTGATCATTGCGGTAGTTTCTATGTCGCACGTAATGGCGACGCGTACTCGCATATCTTGAGTTTCCTTGCGCCATTTGCGATGCCCACCACGAAGCTCCTCCTTGCTCGTCGTCTGAACTTCCAACTCAGCCAAGCCCTCAACAAGTCCTGTTCATTGGTTAAGTGCCGCGGAGCGGGCGGCACTGCGAGTAGCCATCAGACTACGGCTGCGATGGAGCTACACAAACAGGGTTCATCCTCAACGTGTGCTCGAAGCTCTACGCAGCGCCGGCGCGCATACAAACCAAGGTTCTGGCATATGCAGCGCTTAGTGAACTCGTGCTGCTTCGATGTGAAGGAGTCCGGCAACATCTTGAACAAGAAAGTAAACACAGTATCATTCTACAGGATCCGGTGGTAGGGCCCTGAGTCCTGTGGTCGCTCCAGTCGCTCACCTGTTCTTGTCAGGTCGTAGGCGCTACTTTAGGTTCAGAAGGCTTATGCTTCTCTGTCAAGGACGACTTCAAGATAAGAGGTGAGCGGGACGGGAGTGACTATGCCTGACAGTACGCAGCACCGTCCTTCAATCTCAGTCCTCAATCTCAGTGTGGTCGACTACGCTAGCTAGGAATGTCAAAACTACCGAGCCCTACGATCAGTATCGCGAACATTGGGGGCTTGCAAACTGAAAGCAAGGATGGAGTACTACAAGATATCCCTTCCCCTCCAGCTCTGACCGCTGAACAGCAGAGAAGACTATGGCGAAAGGTCGACGCAAGATTGATACCGATGTTGACACTCATGTACCTGTGTTCCTACTTGGACAGAGGTCAGTCTCATATGCAGGGGCGGTAGTTCCGCTATAGTCTCACTGCGAGTGCCATTCACCAGCAAGTATCGGTATGCAGGGATAATCACTTATTTGTATATCTATCCTGAGCGATCTTGTTAGGAAATGCGAGGATTCAAGGACTGACGAAACAACTCAATTTAACAGGAAACCAGTTCAATATCGTGTTGGTGCGCAATGTTTAGCCTTACCTACAACTTGGGGTATCAACTTGCTGGTCTCTTCAGACTATGTATTATATTGTGCGACTTTGCTTATCCTCATTACTCGGTTCTGGTTCAATGGCACCTTCACTCAGCCGTATTGCCTCTTCGAGTGTCCCGCGAAGTGAGTGAGAAGCGAGAATTAGTTATTCTCACCCCACTGATCACCCGTTCTAGCTTGGTATTGAAGACGTTTCGACCTTCTAGGTACGCTGTTTGACTTGCGACCTGTCTAGGATATTATGTCGACCCCTGGTTATATTATAAGGTGGCTCCCTAGTATCACAGTGAGTCAAGCTTATGTAGCCATCAATGTGCTTCTCTCAATGTTTACGAGCAGATCGCCTGGGGCACAACTTTGTGAGTATGAGTTCTCAGCTCATCGGATGATAATTGATGCGGAGCATCCTAGGGCGTTGATGGGACTGGTCAAAACGTACGAGTTCGGTCAGATAAGGTGTTGTCTCATCACTAACTTCTTCATACCAAAGCTATCCGCAGCTAGTTGGTGCTCGCATGTGTCTCGCTATCGCAGAATCTGGCTTCTTCCCTGGTGTAGTATACTAGTTCGTACACAGTTCAGTCAGTGTTTCCTGGACTCGGTTACTGAATGGATCGTTCTAACAGCATGACACTATGGTACCCTCGCCACATGTTGCAAGTTCGCGTGGCGCTATTCTACGGCGGTGCGACTGTATCAGGTTCGTTTACGGTTAGCAAAACTGGATTTGTGGTTTGCGCTTACCAATGTGATTGCTCAACTCATACTGACTTAGGCGCCTTCTCTGGGGTCCTCGCATATGGCATATCGTTCATGTCGGGAACAGCTGGTTTCCTTGGATGGTCGTGGATCTTTGTGCGTGGTATATAGCCCCTGCTGTAAATGTATAACCGTCCCCTAGATCATCGAAGGAACTACGACAGCGGTTGTAGGTGCCATAGCGTTCCTTGGTAAGTAGGGGATGGGACCTACTGCTTCATAGAGCAAACGCGATACTTACCTCCCCTTAGTGCTGGTAGACTTCCCAGACACGGCCGCATTTCTCACCGAAGAGGAACGCGAATTCATTTTGTGGACCAAAAGTCAGTTTCTATCCGTACTTTCTGCAAATCAGGACATTCAGCTATCTGAAGAATACGATAACTCTTCTGTCGGAGAAGAGGAACACTTCGAGTTCCGGCATTTCACCGCTGCTTTGTGCGACTGGCAGGTAAGTATCAAGAGCATCTGACGACACATTATAATATCGTCTGCTCTCTAGATTTGGGTGCAAATCATTGTATATTGGGCTATCAGTGCACCACGTACGTAATCTGCATTATGTCTACGTATCATTGTACCTTACGCGACTGGCATCAGTGAACGGCATCACTCTCTTTCTGCCGTGAGCATGCAGTCTCATATCTCCGCTCCGAGGCATTACTCGATTTTGACGGTTCATTCCAAGGTCCATCATAAATGCGTATGTCATCGGCTTGTGGGTTTCTCTTGTTCAGACTGAGAAACTACGCGAGCAGTTTTGGCTATGATCCCGCAATAAGCCAGTTGCTCACAGTTCCGCCATATGTTTGCGCTAGTAAGTCCTGATATTACAGCTGAGACTTTTGTGCCGTCACTGACAGTTATAAAGCGATTGTGCTGATCATCTTCGCAGCATGGTCAGACCACATCAAGATGCGGTCACCTTTTATTCTGGCCGGACTGCTGCTATGCGTGATCGGATTCTCGATCAACATTTCGGCGGTTCCCATTGGTGTCAAGTACTTCGGTGTGTTCTTCTGTGTAATTGGTCCATACGCTGCGTTCCCTGGACTGATCGCATGGTGCGTTCCGGGATTCGGAACGGACACAAAGGAATCATAATGAATGCATTCCTTACAGGCTCGGGAATAACCTTGTTGGCCAGTACAAACGAGGTATCGGAATGGCCCTCCAGCAAAGCATAGGAAACTTCGCTGGTGCAGTGGCGAGCAACATATACCTAGCTCAGGATGCCCCGCGATACGTCATGGGCCGTAAGTGTCCGATATACTTCCCTCCCCAGCATTTTGATAAGTTGGAGGTAGATGCGCTGGAGTTGATGTTCATCGGGATTGGTTTGGTGACGCTCCCAATTCTCGTCTTGACATACAAGCGAATAAATGCACGACGAGAGGTTCTGTGGAATGAGATGGAAGAGAAGGATCTTAGATTCGACGCTGAAGAGCTGAGACGCATGGGAAACCGTGCACCCGATTTCCGGTATACACTGTAAATGGTGCGCTACATGCACTGCAGCGCAGAATTCGCGTAGACGCACCGGTACGGACATGTAGTACACCTCATCGACGTGTTCCAAACTATGTATGCGATCGTCTTGATATTGTTATCGCCCCTAGTCCGCACAGCCGCAGGCAGAGATGTACCGGTAGCCCATTGGAATAACCACGCACGTCAGACGTCTCCCAATAGGAATCTCACAAAGTGTAACGGAAGTCAGGAGCCCGATCGCCCAGTCTCCGCAACTCCTCCACCGAGTACTCCATGCCCTTCTTGCGCTGCATCCTGTCGCGTTTTGCGTTCTGCCATTTGTACAGACCCACCAAGATAGGCAGGTTCACAAGGCCGATGCAGATAAACATGATCTCCAGCGCATCTGTACATCCCGGCGGTACGTCAGAGGATATCTGCGCTCTGGTGCGCGGAGACTACTTACGTCCCATGACATATCGCGGCGCGTCCTTTTGCAGATAGATGTTGCTGACTATCAAGCTAGCGAGGTTGCCTATGCCGATCTGAACAGCCATACCTACGCCACGCTTGTATTGGCCAGCCAAGTTGTTTCCCAGCCTGTGGAAAAATTGCACTTGTCGATGTACGTATGCATCCGTGTTAAGGAGACGTACCATGAAATGACACCCGGCATCGTTGCATACGATCCTGTCACGCAGAGGAAAGTTCCGAAGTACTTCGCACCGATGCGAACATCTGAGATATTGATTGCGAACCCGATGAGACACATCACTAGCCCAGCAAAGAGGAAGGGAGAGCGCAGCTTGGAGCGGTCAGACCAAATGGCGACGATGACAAGTACGATTGCTACATGGGCGATAAGTCGGGTGGCACCCGACAAGAAACCACGCACTCACTAGCAACAATGTACGGTGGGACAGTGAGCAACTGGCTGACCGCAGTGCCGTATCCAAAGCTAGCGAAGAAAAGCCGGCTGGGTGAGTGCCTTCACCTGAGGCAGGCTGCAACATACCCATTGATAATCGACCTGGGGGCGATATACCGTCAACATCAATGGAGACTTGGAATATCCAGAAGCTCACGGAAGGAAGAGCGAGATACCGAGCACTGTATGCGCACGTATTCAATGGCGGCACGGGCAGAATTAAGTGTGATCGACATACAAGGTGCGACGATGGTCATGAACATAAGGACCTGCAGCCAGACCTACATTGCCAGTGGCGTCTCACTATATGCAAATTAACGAGTGGTCCCTGTATTAAATACCTGCCAATCACACAATGCATCTACGAGATGTCGCATCTCAAAGTGCTCCTCCTCTCCTACGGATGAGTTATCGTATTCTGTTCACGAATAAGAAACAAGCACTCAGCCCACCACTCAGATTCAACCAACTAGTAGGCGTCACTCACTCTTCGTCCACATGAGGTACGAGCGTTCTTCTGCTGTCAAGAACGTCGCTGTGTCCGGAAAGTCGACTATGACTGGGTAGCATATGCGGATGCTCCTATACCAGCGTTGCCTTAATGCTTACCGAAAAAAGAAAAGATTGAGACAACCATCGTCAAGAGACCCTCGATAATCTAAGGACATCGCGGCGCGTCAGTAGCTACCTACCTCGGGGTGTGACTACATGCGTACAAAGATCCAGGACCATCCGAGCAGCCCTCCGGTGCCTGACATGAACGAGATGCCATATGCGAGGACTCCTGAAAAAGCACCTGTGTATACGTAGTGTATCCGAGTTAGCTCCTGCATTACGACCAACTAGAGATCGGAGCGAAATGTACCTGCGGCTGAAGCCCCACCGTAGAACAGTCCTATTCGGAACTGGAGTTTG
Organism: Daedalea quercina L-15889; assembly: GCA_001632345.1. Taxonomy (NCBI): domain Eukaryota; kingdom Fungi; phylum Basidiomycota; class Agaricomycetes; order Polyporales; family Fomitopsidaceae; genus Fomitopsis; species Fomitopsis quercina. The sequence goes on from KV429187.1 coordinate 11,720, forward strand.
TGACGAGGATACCACAGCGTCATGCTGTCAAACGGTCGTGCATTCAGTACCTGGGCGTAAACTCCTACCTACTGTAATGGAATGACTTACTAGTACACAACGCCGGGGAAGAGACCGGCCTCTGTGATACCGAGAAGGATGCGAACACCGACCAGTTGTGGATATCTGCGCCCGCGGGTGATAGTGAGCGCTGTGAGCGCTTGCTGAATGACTGAGTGAACCCACGTTTTGACCATGCCCATCAAAGTCCTATGTATAGGTCAATCTATCGACAGCTTGGCGGAAGCATCGCTATGCACAACGTACATAACTATTCCCCATGCCACCTGATATACTCGTAAGCTCAAAGAGGTTACGTATTACGAAGGTGCTTACCGCTATTCCTGGCAGCCATCTGAACATGGCGGTTAGCAAAGCATGAAATGTACAGATCACCTCGACGGCCGGAGCTTCTTCAGAACCAGGCTAGGTCAATGTTAGCAGTGCGACGCGACACGATTTCATACGTATAGCTGACTTTGCTGGACATTCCAGAAGACAATAGGGCTGCAAATGTCAATCCGTCACATGACAGTTGCTCATTATGATTTACCCAGTAGATAGCATGGAGGCACGTACTATATAGTACATGGTCTGTCGACGCTTTAGCGTGAAAGCAGTCGTCGCAATTGCAATAGCTCACCAGCGCTATGTTGTACCTGTTGCCAGTAAGGTCTAACTGAGTTGTCAGCCCTTGGAGCTTCGCATTGCCTAGTGGATTTAGTTTTAGAGGATGTCTTCTAACGCGGAGCACTCGCAGAGGCTAAATCTCTACCAATGTTTCCTGAAATGGTGGAGTCAAAACACAGCAGCTAGTACTAGCTGTCAGTACATACCTCTGTCCAAAAACGAGCATAGATACATTATTGTCAATATCGGGACGATGCGCATGTCGACTTTTCGCCATAGCCTCCGCTCCTGCTCCGTCGTCAGCTTCGGCGGAAGTTCCTCGTCATCCGCGCGAGCCAGGCTCAATTCCCTTTCTGCAGGGATCTCGAGAATGTCGATCTTGTCCTTCTCGGGAGTAAGATTGCTTTTGGCAGGGCTTGATACTCTTGACATATCCGTCTCGGCTGGGAAGGAACGCGAGAGTCGAGTGGCAAGGAATTTCGCGGTCCTAAGGCAGAACGAGAGGGTCTCTGGGTTACGCGCTGCATGCTTATCTCGAGGCTCGGAGCACAACAACGTAAGACGGAAGGTTTGACAGACTTCGGGCTCCCGGAGGTTGGGGTGCTCGGCGTTCTGAGGGTCCTCTCACAGATAAAGAGAAGGTCTATTCGACCACCAAAATAGTATGACAGACACGGCCTGTCACTAGTCACTGCGTGTCTCATTATGAGCGCTTTGACTTTCAGAACCCCGTATCACGAGAACTTACGGACGAACAACGGTGAGCAATGGAGACGGGTTGCCGACGAGTCTGGTTCCGCAGAGAACCGCCAATATTGGAGTAACGCGAGTAGTAACGCGAGTGCTTCTCGGAGTGAGTGCTATACTATAGAAGAGAAAGGCATCGAGTACAGTGTAGCAGAGTTTCGGAGGCTAGGCAATATGGCGCCCAACTTCCGCTACAGTCTGAGCCCAGGACCGTCTTCGATGAAAGCACGTTCCTACTAGTACGCCACGACCATGTGTATTAGATAGAAGAGTTACGATTAGGTACTTATATAATGACGCTGCGGTGGCCATATAGTATATAGTGTACAGTACAATATACGATCCACACCGATTGAATGACCTCTACTAGCCTATTGTGAAAATAAATAATGGTGAGAATATGATGGGCTGTAGACCAATGCAATGTGAAGTTAGTCGCCGCCGTCTTCCGAGTCGGGCGTAACAAACTTGATGCTCTCTAGGCTACTCGGACTCGAGCCTGACGTCTGGGGTTCAGGGATAGTGAGCACGAGAGAAGGTGGCGCTGGTCCCGCAGGCAACTTCTGACTCTTCTCCTGAGACGGTGACGTGTCCTGACTAGCCGGCGCAGATTCATTTGTGGGCGCGCCTTTTCGGAGGAAAGATGGGAGCCGGCGGCTGGTAGCGGTTTCTGGCGGTGAAGTGCCAATCTCGACCTGCGTTCCCCGCACGCTCGTCATCCGCATCCTGATCGGGATTGGTATGCGGACGGGGAGCCCGGATCGACTGGGTGGGCTAGTGCCCGACCCTGGCGACGTGGACAGGTCGTCGCTCGCGCGCACCTGCGACGACAGTGGGGATCGCGCGCGGACACTGGGGAACTCTACGCCCGCCATGCTCTTAGAGCCACCGAGGATTCGCGGCCGCGAACGTGACGGCCGGATGGACTTGCGAATGAGCGAGTCCGCAGACGAGTACGTCGTGATCGTGCGCGACTGGGGGAACAGGTCCCACCGCGACTTGCCCGTGGTCCGCTCGTCCATCGAGAAGGCCGGCTCGTCTGCCGCGCCGTCGTCGCTCGCGGGTACTCCGGCAGCATCGTCGCTCACAGGCTCATCTTGGATCCACGGGATCTCGCTGTCGTCCTCGTCCTCGTAATCCTCTATATCTGGCGTGAGATGCCGCAGCTGGCGTTCCACTGTGTCAGCCTGTATGCGCCGCTGACGAGGTATATCCGCCATCCAGCCCTCCCATTCCTGCTCGCTCTCCTCTGACTCGCCCTCGGAATCGCTGTCGCTGTCGTCGTTCAGGTAGTCCCGCCATAGCGTCGGCGATAGGTTGACATGGGAGTCCATCGACGACCCTTTCGCAAGAGTCGGGCGCTTGGGACTGACGACCGGAGATTCCTGATCCTGTGGCATTTCGAGGTAAGATAGCAGGTCGTCTCCATCGGGAGGACTCTCGTCTCCATCATCACTCCCGAAAATGACAAGCTCCATCGCACGACCAATAGGCCCAATGCCTGCTCGGCGAGCCCGCTGCACAACCGTATGCCGCCACTCAGGATACGGTACGCCTGCTTTGCCAGAGTACGGAGATGACTTTGGGTCTGGCACCGCTTCTACCTTACGATGAGGAGAATTTGTAAGAGTCGTCGCGGAAGTGCGAGGTGCGGATCCTGGCAGCCCTGGAGATACATTGTAGGGGGACCCTCCCGGGGGAGGAAAGACATAACCGACTTCCGGCGTGGAGCCCTCCGTGGTGGAAAGGAGGCGCGCGATGAAAGAGGAACTGCACGAGGTCGGCGCGTGGCGGTGTAATACACGGAGGAAGTCGTCGAAGGCTGAATGAGAGTACGGCAGCGTCAGGATACATCGGACGTTGAAGAGAGGAGCACGAGAATGCACAGAGGCACGGAAGGATGTCCAGACTCACCTGTATCGTTCAGCATGTCCATGATGATCCATACTGAACCCTCGTCCTCCTCACCCATGCCCATGCCCAACTTATCCCGGCTCGTGCTCCCCTCGGAGTTGGCACCGAACGCAGTGCGTCCGTCCTTTTTCCCAAAAGTCTCCATTGCACTCGCGTCTCGAGAAGGTCGCCGCCACCACCCTCCGGCCTCGGCCCGGTCCTCACCCGCGCCTACGCCCGAGGCCACTGCATGGGTGACAGCCGGAGAATGTGGGGGCGGGTGAGGACCCGCACGGAACTTAGCGCAAACAATACGGCGCCCGGCATTGGGCGTCGACCCGTCCCTCGGTGACGCATCGAGCTTCGGCTTCATGGGGTCGTAGAGAGGCTGCAGGTGAGGTCGTGCGGGACTCGGTGATGACAGAGGGGTCGAAGTAGAGGAGGACGGTAGGGACGAGTCTTGCGTCTGGGGGAGAGCGGAGGTCGTGCGCGGATGTAGATACCCGCCACCGCGCAGAGCCAGCAGTGCGGTGAGAGGTGCAGTATACGCTGGTCGCGTGTCCTGCGAAGCGTTGGGGCGGGCCCAATGTCCAGAGGGAATAACACTCACGTTTCGGCTTCGACAGAGCTTGAACATGCCCTGATGCACGACCACCCACCGCTCCCGCCACTCCATCTTCTTCCTCAGCTTGCGTTCCAACCTCCGCTTTGTCTCGTCAGAATCACCACCCCACTTGTCATCGCACCCATCACCAGCAGCGGGCCCGCTTCCGCTTCCCGTGCGACGCTCCCGCTCCTTTCCCTTGCTCTTCCCCTTGCCCTTTGGTCGCTCCAGCTCCGCGTGATGCTCAGCGGACAGATCATCGCCTAAGAATCGCAGAGCCCACACACGTGCCTCGAAGTAAGGGCGGACATACGCCTCTAGATTATTGCGCGGCAAGGCGATGAAGGCCTCGCCGCGTGGATAGAACTCGAGCAGTTCGTACGGATTAAGAGCATACCATGAGAGATGGAATCGATCCTCATACAGCTGTCCGGTGGAAAACGATATGAGGGTGAAGTTCGTCGGAGAGGGGAGGGAGGCTTCGGCCGGAGGCACGAGCGTTGTAGACGAATGAGCCCCAGGTCGAGAGGCAGGCGCGTACTTGTAACGATAGAATTCGCCGTCGTCTACGATGTCATCGAGCGCATCGAGAACAGAGCCGTTCTCTTCCGCGGATTGATAGTCGCTGTCGCTCTCGTTGTCGCTGTGCCCGTGTGACGAGAAGGTGATGGGCGAGAGAGGTCTGTCGCGCTTCGCCCGCGCGGGCTTGCGCGGTGGCGGCACATGAGTGGAGAATATCCTCGTTAAGAGGTGTTGTTTGACTTGAGAGATTGTCCAGGACGAATCAAGGTGCGTGAGGAGCCATCGGTCGGTGTGCACTGACCGAAGAGGAGGCGTGATGAGTACGTCAAAGAGAGGATCGCGGTGAACGCACCGTATCGACAATAGACCGGCACGATCGACGACGGCTCTGATACCATGGGGGGCGAGAGTTGGATGCTGGCTCACGGACCATGGATATAAGGGAGCATAGCGTGCATCAAGGCCACAAAGGGGGACGTGAGAGTCAGGCGTGATGGTGAAGGCGCGACTGGCAGATGAGATACAATGTCATTTACAATCACCCAAAAGGAGATAATCAAGGCTTTCTTACAACGATAAGAAACTTCTAAGGCAGGTAACTAAGAGTCTAAGAATATTAGAGTTGCTGAAGTGGGCGAACCTCAAGGGGTTCCAATCAGTTATATCGACCTTAGAGCGCCGATGTATGTCGTATATTTATGGTGGATAATTCAGTGGGATGTACCGGAATAGGACCAGCCTGTGGGGCGGTCCCAACAGCGGCTGATGAGGGTTTGAGGGCAACGAGAATTCTACTCACCACTGACCAGTCCCATATTCTGTTTAAGTAAAACCTGAGAACCGAATTTACACTCAATGAAGTGAATAGAAGTACAGGAAACACTGAAGTGATAAGATGTGACGACGCATGTAATGATTCAAGCGAATGAACTGCTCTAACAGATATGGCAAATGACTTGCCTCTTCGGGTAGACGGGCACGTGCCATTTCCAAGCTGTTTCAGCACTCGTTCACTGATCCGCTTTGTCCTATATTATTCGAAATCCTGCACAGAGGAGCGGGGAGCTGAATGGAGAAAGCACTGATTCCGGCCTTGAGGTTGTCCTCAATATTGTGGTAAGCAGCATATATAGATGCCTGCATTTCGTGTCTCACGGTGCCTTCGAGTTAACTTTCTGCAGAGCCGCATTCCTCAAGATCTTCTCATCACAATCTGCCTGTAACTTGGATGCCAAGATGGTCACTAGGCATCATAAATGTGATGCCTGGGGCTCGATGCACCGAAGACTCGCCCAGAATTGTCCCTTCGTTCCGGCTCGCCGGAGTGTTGATGATCACTAGTCATACTTATTCCTCTCGGGCAACCGCTATTCTTCTGTTCTTATTGCTCAAGCGCTCACTGTCTACATTAGTGCCTACGTGAGATGACAACTGCGCTCGGTGGAACCTCTGCGCGAGCTCTTCATGGACCATTGGTAAGGATAGTAGCCTGAGAAACGCACAGCGGCTCCTACGTTGACACTGCTGTTCCTGTGATCCAGCATCCCGCCTTTCTCAGCTCCCTGTTTTTTCAGGTCGACGATGATCAATATTGTTTTCCAGCTGCAGCGCTGGCGCCACTATCTGCTAGTGTCAACTGAAGTTCGGGTTCAGCAGGCTCATCGACCCTGTACGGCGGCCAGCACTGTAACACCTTTCACAATATGCCGAACACCCGGGACACCTTGAAACACTGTCCAATATGTACCTAGGCATACAAAAAAGGTATGATCTGCATTTGGATTTGTCACGGTCGCGTGTCAGTGCGCCTTGTAGTGATGTACCGCCCATGACAGGATGACCGTGACAATGCAGTGCTCTTCGCCGAAGTACTTATGTCTCTTATAGGAATGCTATGTCCTTCGCCACAGCATTTTTAACCTTCCTTAATGCACTCGCCTTGTCTCTTCCGTATGCACATGCAAGGCGACGCGCGATTACAGACTGCTCTGACGGTACAACCTAGCCGACAACGATCGTCTCTTTTCAGTTGGTGATCCATTTCTTCATTCATTACTTCTCTGTTGACTCTCTTAGTTTCGAATTTTCTCGACTTCCACGTCTATGTGCCATGTGTCTGCGGTCACACTGGCACGCCACCTGTTCTTCCCCTGGAGCATCACAAACATTAGGCAGCCCTGCCATCACAGACTTGGTGGAAAGAGGCATTTCCATCACGGGCATGCTTTGGAAAACTGCAAAGTCTTTGATTTCGGTAGCACCCAGATCTGAACTTGTCTTTGACGTATAGAAAGACCGGAAGGACGGGCCCGGGGACAAACGTTGGTCACCGTCAACCCCCGGATATAATGTATGTCATCTCATACTTGCCGTCGCCGTCCCATTGACGCTTTCGTGATACTAGGTCCTCTTTCGAGAGTATGCACTGTAGCACATATCCGCTTCGACTGGTGAGTCCCACTTTTCTGAAGCCATGGTCATTGATATGAGGGCTACCGGTCGATGCGATTTGTCGGTCTGGACCACCACCATCCTATGGCATACATGAAGCAGCAATGCGTCGTTCGAATAGAGTCTCTCCCCCCTGCGCAACTTCAGGACGGGATTCATATGACACTAAATGCTACTATGTTCTGGTGAGACTGATGAACCCAGCGCAAAATTTCTGCGATTGCTATTACTGCCAATGGATACATCTAGCGTTGACTGTGCAATTGAATCGGGCTATTGCATACCTCCACGGACCCTCGGCCACTCATGTATTACCCACACACTTTTCTGGAAGCTCTGACATGCCCTTGTCTAGCACGCGTCCACCCATCCATCCCAGTGCACAGTAACCACATGCACTGCAGCGGCCACCTACGGTCGCGTGCCGGGGTCCGAGAGATACTTGGCAAGGAACATCATGCCTCTCTCTTGGGCTTCATCCGCGCCCGGCGCAGACTTCATCGGAAAATGACTGACTAGCAGCCCATGCGGACCATTCGGCACCACCTCTAATTTTACCGCAACGCCCAACTCGCGTAGCCTATCGAAGGTTGCCTGCGACTCCTCGAGGAGCACCATTGTATCAGCTCCTCCATGCAGGAGGAACGTCGGTGGGAACGACGAATCGTACTGCACCTCTAGCAGCGCAGGGCGGAGGTGCGCAGGGACTGCCGCGAGACGCTCCGCAGCGGGAAGAGCGCGCAACTCGGAGGAGATGGGTTGGCCAACGACATAGTCAAGGAGCTCGCCCGTGCGCCACCAGTGGTTGAACAGGAGAATACGGCCCTCAATTTCGCCGCTCTGCGACGGTATGATCGGGACGTCGGCGACTGGGGAGACCTGTTCGCTGATAATCCGAGCGGCGGTGTCGTTGTCGAGCTGGAAATCACCTGGCCCGAGGGTGTTGGTCGGGTCCTTCGCAGTGAGCCAGTGGTCTCCTAGAAACATGCCGCCCATGCTATACAGCAGGAATACCGCCTTGGGCTTCGGCTGGGCGTAGAGCGCTGCTGCCCGCGCGGGGTAGCCTCCCCCAGAGGCGCCCATGACTGCGAGTCGGTTTGGATCAAGAGATATGCCGTCGGGGAGGTACGTCTGCGAAAAAGACGGGTCGGCGAGGAAGGCGAAGAGGGCGCGAACGTCGCTGATAATGTCGAAGCCGGTGGAAGGGTGAATGAGTCGGTAGTCCGCGGTGAAAAATATGATGCCTTTATCTTGTGCAGATTCTATTCACGCATTCTTGTCAGATATGCATCTAATATGCTTATAAAGACAGGTTTTCACACTAACCTAGGATCCACGGGAAGGTCTCGCGTCTGCGGGAGTCCGCGACCATCCCTCCCCCCGTGGAAGAAGATCACTCCGGGCAGGATTCCCTCTGTCACGGAAGGTGGCACTTGGAAGTCCACCTTGACCTCCAGGGAATCCACGCACGAGTAAGTCGCAGTCTGCATCGCCATCACTGTCGTGGAGAGTAGTACTACATACCTAGTTCGCCTGGAGCATTGTAATATATGTATATGAGCGGGCTGATCAATCACTCATGTTTCGGATCGGCAGCAAGTTATTCTCTTCTCCAGCTCTTCTCTTCCATCGCATGCGATAGTGTGGAACAATGACCGCGCTTTTATGATGTATGTAAGCAGTTGGTACAGATCGAGAATCTGCATGAGGATTAAGTACGGCCTTCATTGTCGCCGGCATGCACTGGGAGGCTAAGCATGCCGAACCCTTGGGTTTGTTATGTTTTTGTCGGATGTTAACCATGTCACCTTATTGTCCAACATCCCCCTCGCTCGGTTCATCTGAGCGTTACCGAACATCGAGCTCCTGGGATGCATAACAGACATCTACCGGACCAAGGTCTACAACCCGGCTCTAGTAACTTCCGCGCTTCATTCGCGCGGATAAAGACACTTCGTTTGGATGGTGCGTGCGACGATGTCGCACTCTCCCACCGGGCGTTATAAACGGTATGTAAATTTTCTTGGCCCGGTGGATGGACGTTGCGGAATAAACCCCCAGTGGCCCACGCCACGACCCTGGCGTGTGATCAGCCCGCCCAAGCCAGAGCCTAATACCTATGCTCGCCGGCGAGGCGGATCCGGGGTCACCCTATCCTGATTCCTGATCAGAACCCAAGCATGGCGAGGTACCAATGTGCCCACCAAGCCGACGGTGAACGAGGTGCGCAGAACGGGGTGAAGCACGAATTCGAATATGGGATGGCTGGAAGCCTCCGATTTCGACAACATGGGCATCCGAGTTTCTGACATTCGTCGGAAAGCCTTGCTCCTTGATGCCTTTGTCACCTACATAGTCGCTTATAGCGGACACAGGAAGGAGATGCCAGGTCTCTGTTCGAGACTCTGACACGCTCGCTGGCAGACACGGTCACGGTATATACGGTACACCGCAGGAGCTCGGCAGCAGCCTCCGCCACCATACAATCACGTGCGTGGGCGACAACGCGCTCAGTCCTTCGGAAGATTCGACTCTCAGCAAAGGGCACCTACTGTGCCGTCACGACGTTCTTAACACTGCTATATTCTGGCAGCTCTCACGAACTACGTACGCGTAACACTGCTGCGATGATTTTGCTATGGGTACATTGAAAATTGACCAACGTGCATTCGAACTTGGCCTGACTATCGTACACCTCGGAGCTTCGACGACTTGAACACACACTAGCACTATTCTTGATATCCCAGTTACCGCACGGAGAACCGCCCAGCCTCCTTTGAATCCACATACCAATCGATTCCAGCGTAGTAGCCTCCACCCTTAATAGGCGACCATCTCCACCAAGCCATCCAGTTCTCGCTCGTAGCAACGGTGCTTGCTCACCTCCAATGCGAAGTTCGAGGCGAAGCCCTTCGCATTCTGCTCGAGCTTCAGGACGTCCGCAGCGATCGAACCTGCATCGTATTTTCCTGCCGTAACGACTCCATAGGACACGACGACGCTGTCACTCGTTATGTCGTGGGCGAACTTCAGCTGTGGGACGTGCAAGGCGTCGTGCACGAACTTGATGCCTGGAGACGGATGTAGTGAGTTTTTGCCTTCTGTGCAGTGGTGCCTTCTCACCTTCTCCCAAGGCTCCTATGGCCTTGCAGTGTCCGAACGCCTCCCGAATCCAGTGGACCGCGCGCCCCATCTTCGCCAACGTCGCAACGTGGTCACCGCTCGGCACGATGACAGCGTCGTACATCGTGCTACGCTGCCCTTCGAAGTGGTGGTCTGCCCACACGCCGACGTCGCCTTCTTTCTGGCCCTTCGGGTACACCCTTCCCCTCCTCGGACCGATCACCCAGCTGGTCGCCGAGCCTGACTTGATCGCCGCTCGTAGACCCTCCACCTCCGCAAGGTCATATCCGTCTCCGAGCAGGATGGCGATACGACGACTTTTGATCGTCGGCTCCTTTGGCTTGTAGTACAGCTGCGACAGGGGCGCGCTCTTCTTCCCGTGGTTCGGGCGGCTTGGTGCGCTCGGCATGACCCCGCCTACCTTCTCGGCGACCTGCTTCGTCAGCTCAAAGTCAACGTTGTTCAAAACCTTCGTGTAGGCCTCGTACACGATGGGATCGTCGCAGTGGCTGAGCTCGAAGGAGATGGCAGAGACGAGATGCGCTTTCTCGTAATCCGTGAGCGAGTTGTAGAAGAGCTGTGCCTGGTTGTAGTGCTCCTTGAACTTCTCGCCCCGGTAGCGCTGCTTCACACCGTCGACCTTCTGCGGGTAACTGCAACCCCTCAGTCCAAGCGCAATAAAGCATCTTACAGTGCTTACTCGTAGTAGCCGCCTTCTTTCTCGGGAACTGGCCCGCCGATGCCCCCGCGGTTCGGCCAGTAGTTGATACTACCCTTTGTAATCTTGTGGCGCGATGCACCGTCTCGCTGATGGTTGAGCACTGGACAAACTGGACGGTTGATGGGGAGCTCCTCCCAGTTGATCCCAAGCCTGGTGATCTGCGTGTCGAAGTACGAGAAGTTCCTTCCCTGCAGTAGCGGATCATCGCTGAGACCGATACCAGGAACAACATGTGCCGTGCAGAACGCCACCTGCTCGGTCTCGGTGAAGTACTCGTCTACCACACGGTTTAGTACAAGTTCGCCGATAACCTGCAACGGGACGAGCTCCTCTGGCCAGATCTTTGTTGCGTCTAAGATGTCGAAGTCGAAGTCGTGCTGGGCGGACTCAGGGATGACCTGGATTCCAAACGTCCACTTCGGGTACGCGCCGGTTTCGATAGCCTCGTTGAGGTCCTTACGGTGGAAGTCTGGCAACATGGTTAATCTGTCAGCCTTACTTTGCGCTCTTTCGCTTTCCGAACCGTACCAGGGTCTTGGCCGCATAACTTGAGCGCCTCGTCCCAGACGAGGCTACACACGCCGAGTTCAGGCATGAAGTGGAACTTCACGAAGTGTCGCTGGCCTTCGGCATTCACGAGGGTGTATGTATTGACTCCGAACCCTTGTACCATACGGTACGAGCGTGGAATCCCTCTGTCTGACATTGCCCACATCACCATATGCGTGGCTTGGTCATACGTCAGGGTACACTTCCACAGTAATTAATCTCGACGGACGGACCTTCGGGTTGCAGTCCGACGTAGTCCCAGAAGTTATTGTGGGCGCTCTGACCTTGAGGCACCTCATTGTGCGGCTCTGGCTTCACCGCGTGCACGAAGTCGGGGAATTTGATAGCGTCCTGGATGAAGAACACAGGTATGTCGTTGCCGACGATGTCCCAGTTACCTTCTTGCGTGTAGAACTTGACAGCGAAACCTCTGACGTCCCGGACGGTATCCTATCGCGCGTCGGTGAGTAACGTGATGTCCTCAATGTCAAGATGTACGTACGGCACTACCGCGAGAGCCTTGGACCGTGCTGAAGCGCAAGAAGACCGGCGTAGTACGCGAGGGGTCTGTGAGGACTGGTGCGTACGTATACTTCGAGGCGCTGCTCTCGAAGACCTTGAAATAACCGTGGGCCGCAGCACCTCGAGCATGAACGACGCGCTGCAGATGCAGGTGAGCCCGTATCCAAAGATTCGGACGCATACAACCTACCTCCGGGATACGCTCATGATCGAAGCGGTGGATCTTCTCACGACCGATCTGCACAGTTATTGCGTGTTAGCTGGACACCGTGTCTCGTCAACTGTGAACGGGGAGTGCACCTGATCCTCTAAAAGAGATGGTCCTACGTGGGCCTTGCTTTGTGCCTTGAGCCTATCGACAATGTGAGTGACATCCACTACGCAGAGGCCAGAATCACAGCATATATGCGCCATTTGTGCAGGGTGCCGGCGACAGGGAGTTTTACTGCGCTCTGTGGACTGTGGGTCCACAATGAACCATACCATCGGACAGACTATCGGGCAATACACGGTGTTCGTCACTACCGGACGTGTTCCCAAGCAAACTACTTGGAGCACCGCAACCAGCCGTATGCGCGGTCCAGTCCACTCACCAATTATCCGTATCCGACACGAAGACGCCATGGTCAGTGGTGAGACTTTTAGTTGGCCTCTTCGAGGGGTCTTGTATGTCCCTCTGTAGGTCAGCAATCTTAGCGGTCTCTGTCACAGCAGAGAGGACCGTCTGAGCTGCGTTCTTGATTGCGCTGGCCATGACAGATGGGAGCAGAAGGGAAGGAGGGAACGTGTCCCGACGGACGCTGCGCCCTCATATAAGACAGCGAGGCAGCGGGGCAAGCACGACCCGGATGACAGAGAAAGAGCTTCGCGGCCGTCGTGAACGTCGATACATGACATCTTTGGGCGAATTGGGTCCAAATATGGTCGCCAGCTATACGACGAGCGCTGCCCTACCTTAAGTAGAAGTTACCAGTGACGTCGTACGATAGGCTATGACCTCATGGCAATGCACCGCAGCACAGGCGCCACCGAGTCAACTAAGGCCCTGCAGGTATCTCTGCGAAACTCACTGGCGATGATCTATGAACGTATGATTGTCCGAAGTAGTATTCTCCGGGCCTCAGTTGCTGGTCGCAGCCTCGAGCAAGCAGCATGTATGGCGGCCCCACAGATCTGCTATTGCGTACAGCACGGTATGCAGATGAGGTTGGGTTGTCAGCAGGGTACAGAGGCATCATCTGCGAGAAGTACACACCTGTCTTTCCTGTGGGTAGTAGTCAGGTGGCATATTTCTTTGCAAGCAGGGAAGATGTTCTTCTCCTAACATTGTCAGTTCCACGAGATAATGCGAATGTCTGACTCGTTGCGTTCAAGTTTTCATTTGGCGACTCGCACTAAGTTTCGTAGCGATGCGATCTGACGAGCGCTAAAGGCAGAGCGTAATACTAGTACTTGTCTGCGACGTGCTCCGATTCGTCGTGCGTGCATCCAGTACTTGGATGACCTGCGGAATTCGACCGGAAACACAAGGTGCATCTTCTTCCACAGTGAGTGCAAAGTATGTCTAGGCAGATTGAAGTGAAATACTCATCACATGCGAATTCACTCCCTCTGAGCGGCACCGAAGCGAATGGGGTGCTTATGATGGTACAGTTTCAATCAAACCCATGCTCACTAGCAAGTAGCTTAATAGACAGCAGTGCGGTGTGGAGGTGGGAAGCAATATGACATCGGACCACGCGTTCAAATGGAATACTGAGTCGCAAAGGTTGATTGTTCCTAAGAAAGTCTACGGTCACACAGCCGTGTTTCCTGACAAGGACTTTATTACCTACGCACTGGCGGGAGCTGCGCTGGCATACACCGCGGGCCTGCTGCGACTGATCCATTATGCTCAACTCCGAGCTTGATTTCATTCATACGATATCGTACAACCTACAGGCCGCGAACAGAAAGCGATTTTTCACAGAGGCATGCGATGAAACCCTAATTGAGATGATAGCATGGTATCGTGCAGCCAGATATATAAGAGACTTGCAGCAGCATTCGACGCTTATCGTACAGACTTGATTACAATGTCTTCAGAGCCAGTTAGCAAAGACGCCGTCTACGTATGCGGCCAGATGTACTCACGATTTCTTAAGGCCCTACGCATCCGGGAATAGGCGACGATCTGCGATCGATCAGTCCAGCGTATGTGAGCGGAGACGAGGTAAATGCTTACCGTCAAGTGACAAGGTGCGCTCGAACTTGTCCGACGTGAGGTACTTCTCGACGTACGCGCCGAGGCCAGTCGTGACGCGTTCCACTCGGCGCTGCTTCGCAGAGCCAGCGACTCGCCACCAGTTCACCTTGCCGTACCACTCCTCTTCCTCCTCCGGGATGGACCCTGCCTGAATACAGACATATCGCAGCGAGTGGACATGAGTCGCTAGTTCTTGTGCGATGACGTCTCCTATCGGGAGGAACAGGGCGCCGCTCTGGACGTCGGTGATGACGACGGTTGCACATACGATGTCTACGAGACGACCGAGTGCGGCGGGGACGTGTGCCTGTAACAAATATTAGTGAAGTCACGCGCGGAGAGACGGAATATGCATACCCTCCATTCATCCAGCTCAACTACTTCCTTCCCAGCATTAGCAAGCTCGATGCGCAGATATCGCAACCGATTCGAGTTCTCGGCGAGCTGGTTCCAGAACCGAGTATCCGGCAGGGGGTGGATTGTGACAGAGAGCATCACCGGATCCAAATGCCGGACGACCGCTATACCCTGCTCAAGAAGGTTCTCCGGAGTCTCCTGCGTGAACCAAAGGCATTTCACGGGTCCATTGAAGCCGCCGAGCGACGCTGGCGTCCCCGTAAGCCGGTCGAGATGTGGCCAGCCCGCGCGCCCGGCCGGACGCATCCGTACGTCCTCCTCCTCGGGGGCCTCCGTGACGGTGAAGTGGAGGCGGCGAAGATTAGGGAAACTCTGGACGATTTCCTCGTGGGGTATCGTCCGTATGGAGTCTGCAGGACACGCGACGTCGAGCTCGAGCTCTTCGATCGACTTCCAGCGCTCGTCCGCCTGGTCGTCGTCGGTGAGGTCCTCGGGTGCGGGGCACAACAGCATGTTGAGGACGACGTCGCGGCGGGGGAGAAGCATGCTCGTCAAGCCGAGCTTGCGCAGGTTGCTGCTCAGGCGGCGCACGGTCGAAACGGAGAGGAGACCGTACTTGCGGAGGTTGAGCTCCTCGAGCGTGGTGAGCATGCGCACCGCGGCGGCGAGGATACCCGACTCGAGCATGACCTCTGCGTCGTCGAAGGTGAGCGAGCGGAGTGCGGGTGCGTGCGCGAGCACACGGACGAGGCCCGGTATGGCGAGCGAGATGCGCTCCTCGTAAAAGGTACCGAGGTGGATCTCGAGCTGGCGCAGCCATCGCAGGCGATCGGGGATGTCGGTGAGCATGTATTTGCAGAACACCGTCGCCCGCTCTGTCGAGCGTAGCCTGACTTCCGCGAGGGCACGCCGCTTCGCTATCGAGCGGAAGCCGTGAGCAGTCATCGATAGACGGAGCGCGTCCGGCGAGGGGAGGTAGGACACGAGCTCCTCCACGATGTCTGGGGCGAGAGACTGCAGGTTCATTCGAGTCGGAAATGCGTGGTGAATTTGTAGACCTTTGTTAGAGCCGATGGAGGAATCAGTCATTTGATCGCGGAATGTTTCCGCACTAGGAGGATGCCTTCAGGCGGCTATGTACGACGGCGGTCAAACACACTGTCGCTTTGAAAGAAACAGGCAATTGAAACGAAATGCACTTGATTGTTCCACTCTGCGATTTCGTTGACCTTAGAAAGCAGGTCAATGAGCGTTCATCGGCGTGTGCAAAATTCGTACTCGTCACGGTGATGCCGCGGCCCCGCGCTTGTTGTGATGCTCAGCCCCTCAAAATCCACTGCTTTGCAAACTGACGAGCTTTATGGCGAGACCTGTGATGTGTAATCCGAATCGGATGGTTTCGAATGAAGCAGAGTGCTGCGCTTGCGAGTGGACGTGAAGTATAGAGCAGGCGGTGTCTGTACACTCGGTGTGATAGCATGCCCCACGCAACGTGCCCAGTGGAGCGGAGTGTCTGATCTGCATGAGCCGAATCGAACCATGTATAAATAGACGCCCACAGAACCCGGTCAGGTGCCTTCCGCGTGGCGCGACGGCGACGCGTCCACCGTCGCGACCGTGATGCAGCTGACGGCCGCTCTGGCGCTTTTGTTTGCGCTTTCCCCAGGCTCGCAGTCCCGCGTTCACACCTTCGTCCTACCCTGCGGCCAACTCTCCACGCCTTAAAATCCATTGTAAACACAAAAATCACAGAGCAGTCTTGCTACCTGTGAGAACGTGAGAACGCGACAGATCATTAAGTGGAATAGTCACTCGTGAGTTAATGTCCTTCGAACTAACGTATCGCGCTCACAACTCGAAAGGTGATATTACCTATCAGGCGTGCGGCCGTTCAAAGCCGGAGTTCACGCGTATATGCGCAGCGATTGACTCTGGCAACTTGCAGTGTCACCGCACACCTGTGCATTGAGCATCTGGTCGGCTGAGATGAACTTCGCCCATATAACATATATCGCTGAACGTCATGCCTTTCTACAGCTCCTACTTACCCCCTGACTCAACTGGACGCCCAGGCTGTCTATGTCGGCCACTGACGCTGGATCAGAACCTGTAGATCGCGCTTCTTCGGAACCGGAATTGCCGGAGATCTCTCAGCTTCTTTCGAGTGCGACGCCACAGGACATGACGAAAAAGAGTGCTAGAGCAGCGGATGACGGTCTGTCCTATGATGGCGAACGCCCCGAGGAGAACGATGAGGAAGTGGAGGACGAGAAAGTAGAGGATAGCGAAGACGACGAGAACGACGAGGACGACGAGGATGAGGCGGACGACGAGGATGAGGAGGAAGACGAGGATGAGGAGGA
>KV429189.1:9487-27494 GCA_001632345.1 Daedalea quercina L-15889
AAAAAGACATTGTGAGCGCTGAGTGAGTGTCAAACAGGCGTGAACAGCAGCGGATAGGAGTTAAGGAAATAGGAGAGGGGGGTTGGGGTTTCTGCCAGTCCGCCGCCTCAAATGAGGTTTCTTATATACTTGCAGAATCCATGACCTTATGCGCTGAAACTGGCGAAGTACAGCAGTAGATCGGTAAATCCACGATCACTTCCATGCGTCGTTGGAATCCACGGGGTGAGGGATGACGACGCTTTGGCAGCACTTGGCCTATGCAGGCCAGTGATCACTGTCGGCGCCGATGTCAACTGGACAACCGTGTACGAGGGTCGGCGTCAGCGCGGAGAATCCTGCGTTTCAACGTATCCTATCTTGTCAAGATCAATATCAGTCCTCCGACTCCTCGGAGGGCGGCCATGTCGCGATCACGGGAAGATGGATTGGCTTACATCCCGACTCTCCATATATGATGATTCGTAGTAAGTAGCTTCGAATGCGGGTCGCGTAGTACGTACGAGGTCATGTCGACCTGGCCGGTCCATGTGGATTCGCATTGCTCAGCGTGAGCATGACCATCCAAGGGGCGCTGGATTACAGATACATCACGACTTGATTCAACATGCGCAAATGAGCATGACCTCCAGGTGTGCTCCTCTCTCGCAAGGAAAAATAAGGTACGCGAATCGCGATGATATAGCAAGGATCATCAGCTACGTACTCGACGATCGCTGTCTGCCAGTGAGACAAAGGCCTCTTTAGCTTCCCCAGGCTGTTAAAAATTCTGCGTTATGGGCCGCTTTTGCACCAAGCACTGCAAAGATATCATGATTTCGCGGGCACAGAAAGGCAAAGGAATGGAAATGATTTCTCACGAATTTGTGGGAAAGTGGGACAACTTGGGGAAGGGGCCAGGAGACTGGGCGGATGGCAGACGCTGGGGCAGAATGCGTCACGGTCTGTGCTTACGTAATGGGCTAATGCGAGCGCTCGTGTCAACGATCGATCGGCTCCGGGATCTTACTCATGCACGCCCTTCCCTTTTAATTTTCTCCGTCCCCCCCTCCTCCTCTTCCCACTTCGCTCAGGCTTCCATCTCTACAGAAATAATAAAGGGACTTGCACTTCAAACGGATTCTGGTATCCGACAGACGGGGGGGACTTGGAAACCGTAAGTGCTCACTTGATGTTCGCTAGCCAGGATTGGGTCTGGGCAATGATACGGGGGCATGGTGTTTCTGGAAAGCTCAATTTCGTAGGAGATGCGCTACGCTCACGGCCGTCCTGTTAATGACGGTGCGCAATGCAACATCCAACTTTACATTGATCCGTCGTTCACGTTCAATTCTCGCTTGTGCGCACTGCAGTGCACCACATAATGCACAGAGACTGGCCCTGACCTGTGTATCAGTATCCATGCCATGTGTCACGGCTGATGTCTTCTTCTTTCAGTGACCCCTCCGCGATGGAATTTGTCCCCGCACCCGCCGTACACCGCGTGCTCTGTGCAGACTGCGGCACGCCCATTGTCCCCAATTCCGCAAACCTCTGCGTCGCATGTCTCCGTAATTCTGTGGACATCACCGAGGGCATCCCAAAGCAGGCCTCTATCTCCTTCTGCCGCAACTGCGAGCGCTTCCTCTCCCCTCCCTCCGTCTGGACCATCGCCCAGCCCGAGTCACAAGAGCTGCTCGCCATCTGTCTCCGGAAACTCAAGGGCCTAAACAAGGTCCGATTGACCGACGCTCACTTCATCTGGACGGAACCGCACAGCAAACGGCTGCGCGTATCCCTCACGATCCAGAAGGAGGTCCTCACCGCGACGATCCTCGAGCAAGTGTTCGAGATCGAGTACCTCGTCCAGCACGGCCAATGCCCAGATTGCGCCAAGCTAGCCGCCAAAAACACATGGAAGGCGCTCGTCCAGGTCCGCCAGAAGGTCCCGCACAAGCGGACCTTCCTCTTCCTCGAGCAGCTCATCCTCAAGCACGCCGCGCAAAAGGACACCATCTCCGTCAAGGAGGTCCGGGACGGCCTCGACTTCTTCTACGCGTCGCGGAGCCACGCGCTCAAGATGGTCGAGTTCCTCGCGAGCGTCGTGCCCGTGCGGAGCAAGGCGAGCGAGCAGCTGCTCAGCGCCGACACGCACAGCAACACCGCCAACTTCAAGTACACATACTCCGTCGAGATCGTGCCCGTCTGCAAGGACGACCTCGTCGTGCTGCCCCCCAAGCTCGCACGCGCGCTCGCCAACATCGCCCCGCTCGCGCTCTGCGCCCGCGTCGGCAACGCGCTCCACCTCCTCGACCCCGCCACGCTCCAGTCCGCGGAGCTCCCCGCCGCGGCGTACTGGCGCACGCCGTTCGACGCGCTCGCGGGCGTCGCGGACCTCGTCGAGTTCACCGTGCTCGACGTCGAGCCCTCCGGCCAGACGCGCGGCAAGTGGGTGCTCGCGGACGCGCAGGTCGCGCTCGGCGGCGCGTTCACCTCCGCCGGCGGCGCGGGCGAGGACGACGCGATGGACGACGGCGGCGGGGCGGCGTCGCCGATCCTGCACACGCGCACGCACCTCGGCGCGATCCTCCAGCCGGGCGACACCGCGCTCGGGTACCACCTCACGCACGCGAACTTCAACTCGGACGCGTTCGCGGCGCTCCCCGCGCACCGCGTGCCGGACGTCGTGCTCGTGAAGAAGGCGTACCCGCACCGCCGCAAGAAGAGCCGCCCGCGCGCGTGGAAGCTCCGCAGCATCGCGAAGGACGCCGGCGAGGAGGGCGAGACCGGCGCGGCCCGCGGCGTCGTCGGCCGCATGGGCGGGCGCGACCAGCGCAAGGTCGAGGAGGACTACGAGCTCTTCTTGCGCGACCTCGAGGAGGACGAGGAGATGCGCGGCGCGGTGAACCTGTATCGCGCGAAGGACGTCAGGCCCGGCGCGGGCTCCGGCTTGGCGGGGGGGAAGACGAGGCGGAAGGGCCAGTTTGCGATGGATGTGGACGAGGGCGCGCAGGAGGAGATCGCGAGCGTCGCGCCGACCGAGGGCGACGAGGACGAGCCGGATTTCCCGGAGGTCAAGCTCGACGAGCTGCTCGAGGACTTCGACGAGATGACATTGGAGGAGCACGATGCATGATCATGTATTGGTTTGTGTTGGTGGCCGCGTACATCTGTTTTTGTTGGCTGCTCTGTGTTGTATATGTAGGTGTACACTAAACGCAAACGTCATGAGTTTTGTAGCAATTGTCGTGACGTGGTGTCAGCGCACTCATCATAAGCTTTGCTCGAACCGATTTCTTCACGCACGACCCGCAGATGTCAGATAACAGGATAGCATAGCACTGTGATTCACGTACACTACTGTACATACTGCCAAACGAACGACCAGACATAACCTTCATGCAGTCTCGTCCCTGTACCCTGTGCCCCGGCGCACTCCCGGCCGCTCACCACCTCCCCGCTCTCAAAGCGGGCGCAGCATACGGGTGCCGCTCGAACCGGATCGGCTCCGCCAACCCATCATACGGCACGAGGGGCAGCAACTTCTCCTTCTCCTTCCCTATCCTTCCCTGCCCAGGCAGCGGCAGGTGAGGACACGACTTCGCAGGGGGCGCACGCGCCCCGTACGGCGCGCGCCGGGGCCCAGGACCGGGCCTCGGCGGCGTCAGCTCGAGCGTCGTGTCCGCTGTGCTCGTCTCGCTCGCGTGCCAACCGAGCGGGCTCGGGCTCGAGCTCCCACGGCCGAGCGACGACAACGACGACTCCGCGGACTCGCACGCCGTCGCGACCGAGACGGACGCGGAGTCCTTCGCCCACTGCGCGATCGCGTGGTGCCTCAGCATCCCCAGGTGTGGGGCGGGCGTCGGCGGCAGCGGCGGCGGCACGGGGAACGCCGCGAGGAGCGCGCGCCGCTCGCGCCTCTCGCGGTGTCGCTCGCGCTTGCGCTCCGTCTGCTCCAGGCCGTACGCCTCCCAGCCGCCGCCCTCGCGCTCGTCGTCGCCCTCGCTGTCCGCGCGGAGCGTGAAGAGGAGCGCGGACGAGCGCGCGGCGGGCGCGGCGCGCTGGCTGTGGACGAACATGGTCGTGTGGAGGTCCTCGTCGATGTCCTCGTCGGAGCTGTAGTCAAGGCTGAGGAAGGACTCGCCCGCGGGCGCGGCCCGGGCGGTGTACGCAGGCGGGTCTGCGTCCCATCGGTCGGCCGCATACCCATTAACGGGCGCGTGTGCGTGTCCGTCGGTGCTCAGCTGGTCTTCGTCGTCGTCGTCGGGGCCCCGGACCCCCCACCCGACGACGCCCCCGCAGATCGCACGCGCGGAGTCCGTCGACGGCCGCGTGCGCGGCCTCGGCCTCCGCCGCGTCTGCTCCCGCTCCGCCCTCGAGCGCGTCAGCGGCGCGCCCTCCCACGGGTCCTCCTCCTCCACGATGGCCATCGCGACGAACGGGCGGCCCGCGGCCTGCGCGCGGAGAGCGGGCCTGCGCTCCCGCGCGTTGTACCTTCCCGGGGCGCTCAAGTCCGGGGTGGAGAGCGACGCGGGGAAGGCCTCCGCCTTCGCGGTCTTCCTGGGACTGCTAGAGAGGACGGGGCGGGGGATCGGCGCGTCCGTGCCGGCCGACGCTCGCGTCGACTCGCTCGAGAACCGCACGCGCCTCGCGCCGGCGCGAGGCTCCGCCGCGCGGATGTCGATGACGGTGTCTAGGTAGGGCTGAGGGGCCGGCGCGCAAGGGCCGAGCGGGGACGCGCGCGGCGGGGTGGCGGGCACGGGGGGCTCGGAGACGGTGCGTGCGCGCGCGCGCGAGCTGGCCTTGGTGTGCTTGATGGGGCCGAAGCCGAAGCTGGGCTTAGTGTGGTTGAAAGTGAAGCTGGGCTTGGTGGGGCTGCGCCTGCCGCCGAAGGTGCGGTCGAGGAGGGAGCCGAGCTTGAGGAACATCGCGACGTTTGTTCTTTCGTGATCGATCCGGTCGCGACGAGGGGGTCTCAGGCCGTTCTAGCGGCGAAAGCAACAGCAAAGGAGCGTGCGCGGCGAGTAACGAGAGACGGACGAACGAACGAGGGGCGGGTGAGCACGACAGTGTCACCGCGCAGCCGCGAGCCCCCACCTATAAACCCACCGGGCCACGCCACGCCACGCCCGGCCCAAGCACTCTCCCAATGTATGCACCATGAGCACAAAGGGCGCGCAGCACGCCAGCCAAAGCGGCCGTCCCGTGGCGGGCGCGTGGCCGCGCTCTTTGTGGGCAGGCCGCAGGCCCCGCGCCACCGGGGACAAAGCAAGCGGCACGCGGGGCGGCCGTGTATGCGCCGCCGCCCTGGCCTGCGCCAGGCGGGGATTGCGCGGACAATGGACGTGCTGGATTGTGCTGGCGGCGGGCGAGACCCCTATGTGTCGTGAGGATGGAGTGGGCTTTGACGGACGCGAAAATAGGTCTGGGGGAGTGGGGGTGGTTGGATAGGGGGACGGCATAGTGTCGATGGAGAAATGGATGGCCCGAGCTGAGGATGAAGCGCGTCGTCGACGCGAGATCGGCGTGCAGTCATGGTTGCGGAGGATCGAAGGCTGAAGACTTTGGAGACCACGTGATCGCGTTGGATGGCTAGCCCAAGACGCTGTTATTTCGGACTCGGGATGGCCGGGAAGGCGAGAGCATACGCGAGGCATATGTAGATGGGATGGCCTCCGCATCAGTAGTACAGGACGTTCGACGTGCTGATATACGAGTATATCCGCTGGGCGGTTGCGTCTGCAGGGACGGCACACGACCAGATTGCAACCGACGTGCATCACCCAGACGTCGTTGAAGAGTCCTGTGCTCCATCACAGAGTATACTATTGAATGATGACCGAGCACGAGGAATGGGTCCGACTCCGGATCGCCCTGCGTGCGTCGTGCGAGAGGACTTCGGGGCGGGGACGCACCGAGGATTCGCCGCGTCGCCTCAAGTGACGACCTCCTCGCCCACGGACTCGTCCCGGGGCACCGAGAGCAGGAAGCAGCATTATAAGCACAGGGGAAACCATCTCGCGGTCGCTCTCACCATCCACATCGCGAGGTCAACTTGAGTCAGGATGTCTCAAATCTCGACCTGGCTCGTCACCGGGTGAGTCGCGAGCACGCATGTACAGCCGTCGAGCGGGAGATTCATCTGGTGCCCGCTCCCTTCAGCTCGTCCCGCGGGATAGGCCTCGAGCTCGTCCGGCAGCTGGTCGCGAACCCGCAGAACGTCATCGTCGCGACGTGCCGCGACCCCGCGCGCGCGTCGAAGCTAGCCACGCTGAAGGAGAGCGCGCAGGGGGAGCTGCACATCGTCGCGCTCGACGTGGGCAGCGAGGCGGGCATCCGGGGGTCCGTCGCGGAGGTGTCCGCGATCCTGGGCTCGCGCGGGCTCGACTACCTCTACAACAACGCCGCCATCGTGAGTCGCCCCCGCGCCCGCTCTCCCGGCATGGGCCTATACTGATTGAGGGGCACTGGGCAGACGGAGGGCGACGACTCGGCATTCGGGTTCTCGTACGCGGGGCTGCTGGAGACGCTGCGGGCGAACGTGGCGGGGCCAGCGCTGCTGGGGATGGTGTACCTGCCGCTGCTGGGGATGGTGTACCTGCCGCTGCTGGAGCGCGGGCGGCGGAGGGTGATTGTGAACATGACGAGCGGGCTGGCGAGCATCGGGCTGGACTTTGGGGGGAAGAACGCGACGTACAGTATCAGCAAGACCGCGCTGAACATGCTGGTTGGTCGCGCGCGCTTTCTGTGCGGTGGTGGTTGTAGTGCTAACGTGCGGGTGGAGGCGTATAAGCAGGCGAAGACGCGGCCGGACTTGATCGCGTACGTCGTCGATCCAGGATGGGTGAAGACAGGTGCGTGGTTAGGGTGGCCGCTGGAGGGCTAGCTGACGGGGATGCAGACATGGGCGGACCGGGTGCGATGATGGAGGTGGAGGAGTCGGTGGCACGGTTGATTACGCTGGCGACGACGGCGACGGCAGAGAGCTCGGGCAAGTTTTTCAGGAATGACGGCGAGCAGAATCCTTGGTAGCGTATGTAGCACGTGCCTGTACACGCAGAATAGACGCGCGGGGTGCCGATGGCGTGTTTCGCCGAGGAACAGCCGCGCTCAGTGCAGCAGGTCTCCGCCCGCTCTCAACTGCCATTCAGCCATACGTATATCTCCCATCCCACCACACACGCCATGCCTCTCTCCAACGTTAACCCAGCTGCAGCATGGCCACGACCATCTGGCTGATCACAGGCGCCAACCGTGGGCTCGGCCTCGAGCTCACCACCCAGCTCCTCGCCACGTCCCCCGCAAACGAGGTCATCGCCGCCTGCCGCAACCCCGCCCGCGCGTCCGACCTCCACGCCCTCCAGGCGTCCGCCACGGGCCGCGTGCACGTCGTCCCGCTCGACGTCAGCAGCGAGCAGTCCATGCGCGACTCTGTCAGACACGTCGCGGACGTCCTCGGCGAGCGCGGGCTCGACTACCTCTACAATAACGCCGCCATCGTGCGTCCTCCCCAGTGCCCGCAACCTGTCTTTGATGTGCGACTGATCGCACGCAGAACCCCGCGTTCGACTCACCCTTTGATTTCGACTACGCGACCCTCCTCGACGTCCTCCAGACCAACCTCGCCGCCCCCGCCCTCCTCGCCGAGCTCTACTACCCCTTCCTCCTCCGCGGCGACAACAAGACCATCGTCAACGTCACCACAGGGCTCGCCTCGCTCGGGCTCGACTGCGGCCCCAAGTGCACGAGCTACTCCATCAGCAAGTGCGCCCTCAACATGCTCGTGCGTAGCCCTCCTTTCCCGACCGCTCCCCCCTTTTCGTAGTCATTGCGTGCGGCGGCTGATGGCGACGTGGGCGTGCGCAGACGTACAAGCAGGCGAGGACGCGCCCGGACTTCACGTGCATATGCATGGACCCCGGCTGGGTCAAGACCGCCCTCGGCGGCGAGGGCGCCCTCCTCGAGACCGCCGACAGCGCCGCCGGCATCCTCGCCGTCATCTCCCGCCTCACCCCCGCCGACTCCGGCAAGTTCTGGCGCTACAACGGCACGCAGCATCCCTGGTAGGGCGCGTGGGGGCGATGGAAGGTGTTTTATAGGCCGCGTGGCGCCTGTCGGTGGTGTGTACTTGAGATGCAAAGTCCGTTTGGTTTCGACTAGACGTGTTGGCCCCTGTATCACACCAGCCGGCCTCACCAGCACTGAGGGCAACAAGCCGCATCGCGGTCCGTCAGAGAAAGCAGCATCTGAAGGAACGCACTGGTCAGGGTAACTTGGTGGAAGAAGTGACAGATCGATGTCTTTGTGGCCTCGGCACCTGCATATGAGTACTGACGGGCCTCCATCCGTTCACTAGCTTCCGCGGTGCCCACTCCCAAACGCGTCCCTGGTCCTCCGCACGCGCAGGC
This sequence comes from Daedalea quercina L-15889, assembly GCA_001632345.1. Classification (NCBI taxonomy): domain Eukaryota; kingdom Fungi; phylum Basidiomycota; class Agaricomycetes; order Polyporales; family Fomitopsidaceae; genus Fomitopsis; species Fomitopsis quercina. The sequence continues at coordinate 17,875 of KV429189.1, forward strand.
ACAGGGCGAGTGGCACGGATTTGGCCGAGATGCGGCGAAAGACAAGGTACAGTACGTTCGCGATCGTGCCCCGCGGCGCCTTGCTCTGCTTGGCTTTCAAGCCCATGGTTCCGACTTTTTTCCGTCCTTCTCCCGGTGGGCATGGGCAGTTCGTCCCTGCAACTTGGCTTGAGATGGCAGGTTTTCGGGTCGATCTCTCCATGCGCTCGTGGACAAAAGGTTGCACCACCTCCGCTGCGTCAAGTATGTCCTTTGGAACGGTTATCTATTGCGTAAACTTGAGCTGTGCTGCATGAAAGAAATGCATCCTTGTAATGAAATGAGGTTGTCCTGCATCGCTTCACTAACGAACAATTCATCTCTCCCCAGAAACAACGACCCAAAGCATCATGGAAAGCTTCGGCGAGAGGATCGGGACCGCACCGGCAGCGGATGAGATCCCTTCTTGCGGTACCTCGCGCACCGTCACAACTAGCTGGAACAATTGGGAAGACTATAATTGGGTTCTCTACCCAGAGGTAGACGCACCCGGAGTTTCGAAGCGCGCAATCAATACCGTGACGGTGAGTCCCGTTGAAGGCCTACTGACTTCAATCCTTTTGTTTACTGATTGTATGCATCACCAGGGATCTGACCATCACTGCATCCGCGACCTGTGGTCTCCGTTACGTCAAAATGATCATGAATCCGCTACAATAATTGCCCACAATAGGCTTTGTCTCGAGAATGCCGGCCATCCAACGCAAGCCAGCGAATATAGGTGTTTAGATGGCATCGACACCTCATCATTGTCCGAACTTGAACTAGCAACGCTACCGCTCAGCGAATGGTCGGCAAAAGTTGACACTTTCCTTGGGCTTGGCAGTGGTGCCTTTGATACAACCGAATGTGCAGGACAGCCCTGTTATATCTCGACGCTCCTGCGCGACTCCACTTCTGTATTTCCGGCGTCGTTTGCAGAGGACCCCCAACTCAGCTATGTCAGCGCGGAGGACCGACTTCGGACGAGGCGTTCCAATCTGAACCGCTGACAGGCCTGGGGTATGCGCACACCTCCGCTATGCATCATCTCAACCCTCCATCCTCGAACTGCGTGAATTAGCTGACCTCGAAGTTACTCGTGCAAGCTCTATCTCGGTCTCCACAATGAGCATCGCTGCTCGGAGAAACAAACATACAGGCATCTAGTCTCCGTTGCTGACCAAAAACAGATACTCTAGTTCTTGGCTAGCACCCCAATTCGGTACGTCGTCGCCCTTCACTGAGCATCCCTGCTGATTATAACTCTGAACACAGACGCTCTGTGTACCATGTGAACTGACTCATCAAGTCGAGATTACTGTAAGTCGCAACACTGTCCTTGCTATGCCTCCTCGTGAATCAGAGTAGTTCTGCCTGCAGTACGGCGCTCTCATTATTGCAACCAGTGCCTATATTTTCCACCAAAATTCTTGATGGCCATCGGACATATGCTATTCAGTCAGCGGATCGGTGGCAGATCAACATTCACGTTCAATCATCGAGCCTACTGACTTGGTGAGTTTCCGAACGTTGTTCTGCACCATAACCATCTGATCGTCCGACTTCGAGACTACGTTTCGCCGCTCTCCCATGCTAGTGTTGAAGCTAAGCAGATCGCTACATACCTACCGTGTAGGCTGAGGCAATCTCGTGCCGGCCAGTAGCCTTTAACACCGATCACCCATCGAACCCCACCCAGATACTACTACCACCTGGGCCTGAGCGCGGCAGCACAGCCTTCAAGTTGACGCGGTCATCGTACTCGGATTCTTCTTCAAGATTTCAGCCGATGGCGGTACGTATACAGCTTCATCGGTCTGGTAATAAGCAAAAAGAAAACGTCCTTGGTTTCAGGTCCCGATTGCTCCCGACCTGACCGCATTTGGCCAACCGGTCGTGAATCCCTTCGCCACTACCATCTTGACTTAGCAATGCTGGTCCGGCTACCTTGGGTAGGTACGCAAATCATCACGAGGCGGTGGAAACGCTGTGCTAACATTCAAGGTTGTGCTAACATTCAAGATGGTAGGCCAGGTGCCCTGCTGTCTATCGGTACGTGCTCGTTCTAAGAGGGATGGTAGCCAACTCAGCTGAGGATGCACAGAACATTCAAATTGCCTCTCCCACGACGATCTCTGCGGGATATATAGCACAACCATATTCGACCGGATGGACGTGAGAGTGCACATAGTCGCACGACCCAATGTGCTCCTCATCCGTATGATGAGGTATGTGGGCCACGCTTTCGCTGCTGTCGAACATCGGATCTCCGATAGTGATAATCGTTTCAGGACCCCCGGCCGCCAGCACAGCTAATGGAGAACCCATGCTCCCCTTGGACGTCGTGAAACCGTCAGTGATAGGTTCGACGCCCTGATTGACCATTGGGTAGTCATCTTAAACAGGTGGAGTCAACGGCCCGATGGCTGCTGCGCGAGGACCCACCTACTTTGGAATCGAGTGTGTTCCCGTCATTTGCGCTCAAGTTTTTGGATGGTCCGATGCTGCGCGCGAGGCAGGCAACGAGGGAGGCGATCATAAGGACGCAGATGATGAGTCCGAGAGTTAAGCCCATAATTTTGAGTGGCTCGCCATCAAAGACGGACGTGGGCCGCGCAGCAACGGAGGTATTGTCGACGGCGGTGTGTAGTATGGGTGGTATTACCACCCCCGTACTTGCTTGAGCAATGTATGGATGAAGAGGAACTTGGGCAGTGGCGGGTGCAGCAACGGGGGCGGACGTGGAAGCGGACATCAAGGCCATTGTCGGCATACCTAACAATGCGAAAGGCGGCAGTCTTGACAAGAGGCATCTCTAAATCTCATTTTATGTTTCTACTTGCGTTGGTCTTCTCTCGGCTTGCGCTGGAGCCGGCCGCTCGCCGCTCAGATGATGTACAAGTGGGCCAATTGCAAGTGTCGATGACATCTACCGTGCTCGTGTCGTTTTTGCAGTGAGTGTACCATTCTCAATCGTTTATACGGCCACTGCAAGTATGCACTGCCTATCTCGAGAGCAATCCGAGTACAGATAGCTGTGGTGGTTCTGTCAATTATGTCGTTGAAGCTCAAGGTTGACGTTCGGGACACGCCACATACGAGTACGTAGTACCTGTTAGCAGATATGATAGGAGGTGCAGTACTTCTTTTGGCTGCGATAATTACTGTGTAGCTATTATGTGCTCACCTCTCGCGGAGTAATGCAGCTGCCAGGGTATACAGCATTGCGGCCGGTATTTGCATTCGTTCGATGAGGCTGTGCGGAACGTTACTCGTTCGCATTGTTTGGCAATATCCTTCCAGGTGTTCTATCAGAGCAGCTCAGCATTGTCGACTAAAGTAAGTATTTGCAGTGGCGTGCAGTAGTACCAACCACTCACCACAGAGTTGACCCAATCTCTCCTAGCCGTTTCATAGTGACACATGTATGACCCTTGCCTTGACAAGGGATGACAACTATACGCTAACATCTAGGACTATGGTTCATATTAGGAAGATCGAGTTTCAGTGATATATTTGCCATAGAAGCCGCTGCAATCCGCTCATGGCCACCACTTCCAAGTGGCAGCATATGATCGCGCCCGCGTCTCCGGTGCTTGCAATTTCTACTGCAATGATCGATCTCTCGCCATCAGTATCAGTATCATCGGTCTCCATGTCGTCCGCACTTGCACCATCTGCGACTTGTCCACCGTTAGCAGCCATGCGCGACCGCGTTGTCCTGGCCCCTCTCATCATCTTAATCGCCTTAGTGCTTCTACTCACGATCGCAATGATTATCATGTTGCATCGTGAGTGTCGGGAACGGCGCAAACGTCGAGCAGAAGCAGGAAGGCAGGACAACGGTAAGCCGCACATTCCATGTATAGTAATCAAGGCCGTAAAGTTCACCGGCAGACGTCGCTAGTCGATGCATACCCCGTTCCAGACGTGAGTCATCGCAGGCGAGCGAACGTGCCACTCACGCCATACCAAGAGTTCGAAGCCGGTTTTGCAACTACACGTAAATATTTGTCGCAAGAACAAACCCGTCTCACGAGCGAATTGAGCGATGAATTCAAGACATTGGCATCCACGTTGGTCTCTGATATCCGTGATCAGCTACGGCCGATTCTAGTCTCCGAGCCATGCGAGAATCCTCGCACTCATACGAGGCCGCCCTCGTACTCCACTACTGGGCCAAGGTCGAACGTGTGTCTACAACACATTCAAGGCGACTATGGACACGCAGAAACCGGAGCAGCAGTCGTAATGCCCCTCGCTAGCAACTTTTCCTTGCCAAAGCATCCTCCGTCAAATGTTGATACCAGTTCATCAGCTACTCAGGAGTAACAATAGCAATTCCTCAGGCTGCACATCTATCAGGTACGGCATATTAAAATCTTAGTAGACATGTCTTGACTACCTACGGTTGTATAGACGATCGTGGAGGGCCCCGTCTGCATGTTCCGGCTAGTGGCGTCCGTAAGCCTGCGGATGCAACAGAGCAACAGTACTTCAATCTGTCTCGGCATTTCGTTAATGCCAATAATCGCCTCTTGTATGACATGATAGCGTAGTAGACATCTTGTCCCAGTGACTTGATTCAAGGGCAAGGGAGCAGGTTCTCTCTGCATAGGGCCAATAATCGATGTCGCACGATATACTAGTATTAGTACGCACGTGGAAGGTAGTATTGTGTCTCAGCCAGTTTGGGGTTTTTTTCAATAATTTGTGCAGCTTGTTCAGTATCAGAAATCACTGTAGCTTTATTCAATGCAAATGTACCTTAGGGACACTGTTCGGGCCCAAATTAGCTTGGATGAGCACCACGGCTGTGAACGAATGACGTGAGGCGACTCACTGTAGAAGACACCCCTCGGGAATTTCACCCAGTCGTTAACTCAAGTAACCAGCGATATTATCCAATGCTTTAAGTGAAATTTCGCACGCCCGGAGGAAAAACACCCATACAGCGGTCCGCGTCCATAGGCCTATTTCGCCACTTATATGTCCGGATTCACCTACGGCTCCCTCGACCGTTTGCATGGGAAATTCATCTCGCTGCTGAGCCATTAGCACCGTTACACAAAATCAGCCATCTCCGTAGTCAATTATTACAGTGTAGTATATGTAGAGGATAGTCGATTATGTCTCAGTAGGCGGATAAAAAGACTGAGCATACGGGTGACTCTTACGTCTGGATTAAGCTGTTTGTCGGGTGAATATGGACATACCAGCGCTACAGGTACCCTGACGTCCCTATACACGCACACTGGTGGTAGCGACATCGAGCTCAGTGAAGATTATAACATGAATTATATATACTGCCAGCATCTACTACAGTATACTGTCCGGTTGAAGCGATGTAATCACGAATGCGAACGTTCACAAGCGCAAAGAAGACGTAAGAAGCTGCAGCCGTGGGATGATCAACAAGAATACATGCGGAGTGTGTGCGCAGCCACGGGCAGCTTACTCGGACACAGTCTGTGTGCAGCGACCACGACCTCGATGGTGCCGTCAGCTCCCGCAGCATGTCTAATCGTCGGCGTCGACGCCACCACTACCACCCGCGGCCTGTGCAAGTCGCTGAGCGCGTGGCAAGACATACCCCTTGCGAACGCCGTACTTGCGGCGGTTCCGCAAGAACTGCTTGACGAGATCTCCTGTCGCCCAGCTGGACTCGAAGCGAGCTAAGTACGACTCTCGTTCCTGAGCCTGTGATGATAGTATGACATGTTAGCAATAATGAAGCATAGCGAGATCAGAGCTGAGGACATACTGCATGGAAGAGGCGGCCAATGACGAGAGGATCTTGGTGGATAAAGTCCTTCTGCCAGTTTATCTTCGCTGCAAGAGTAAGGTCACGAACCACCCTCTGGTTGTTGCAATGCAGAATTGGGGTAAGCATATTGTTCGCCGTATGCACTGCTACCTTTGACTCACCATACAGCGCGCGTACAGGGGCTTGTTATCTGCGAGACCCATAGCGTGGCGGATCTTGTAGGTTGATCCTCCGGAGCCACGAGGTTTCGGGATTAGTACACTATTGGATGTGCCAGGTGGTCCCGCCGCGGCAGGTGCTTGGTTGTTCGCTGCGGCGATCGCCGCTGCGGCCTGCTCAGCAGCTGCTGCTGCTTCGGCCTGCATGGTCTGAAGTTCATCTTCCTTCGCAGCAGCGTGCTCCTCTGCAGTGATACGGAGTGCTTCATTGTTTGCGACGTGGTCTCCAATGTATAGAGGTGAGTGTTATTATCATGTACAATGTATATGTGATTGCTCACCTTCGAGTTCAACAATTCTAGTTTTCAGCTGCCGAATCTCCACTTCCAGTTGGGGCTTCGTAGGTCCAGCCATGGCGACACAGATTGAATTGACAGGAACGAGACTTGGAGCCGGAAGTGCAAGAAAAATAGAAAATGAATTCAGACTGAAGCAGAGGAGGGGATGTCGTTGCCAGCAACGTCGAATGAAGGTGAGATAAATGAGGGTGGTTGAAGCTGTGTTGAGCGGGGCTCTGCACATTTTATACCGTAACCGTGTTTGTCGCAGTTTGCCCGCTAGGCTGTTCGTTCAGCGGGACTTATGTGATCTGGTGCAAAGACTGATCGCGCCTCGCCAATAGCTAGCTCATCTCTGTCGCACCAACTATCCTTTCAAGGTCACAGTCTGCTGTGTACACTGGCATGCCTTCGACTTCGGAGCCTTCTGAGCCTGCTAGAAAATACCCTTGCCGCTGCTGTGGTGAACCAGTCTTCCGGAAAACTGAGAAACGACATCTCAAGGGCAAAGCGAGGCCCCATGTGCGAGCGACTTATGCATACAAGACCAGTTTACTACAGCCACCTAGTCGTGCCACTCACCAAGCGGCCGGCCAACAAGCAGGACCAGAAATTGCTGAGCAAGGTATGGGGACAATTTGCGAGGTGGATGTTCTATCTGTGACTCATATATGCGACTCCCGCACGTTTAGAACAGCCTAGTGTCCAAGCCAATGAGGATAGCATTCCGATGGAGATAGAAGATGGCGGAGATAATGGGAATCTAGAGTCTGGTAAGTTATCCTTTATGAATTACTTTTTGATCGAGTACTGACCTTTGTGAAGGCGAGCCTGAAGAGAATGAAGTGGCCAATCTCCAAAATGCCACAGCAGAGGCACGGGCTGGAGCCTGGGTGGGACATCTAAGACAAACAACTGTGGAGGATGTCACGGAGTCAGACGATGAAGACAATGTTGATGCAGGTGGAGATGACCGTAATGAATGTTCGCTCGACGATCACTTCGCTGACCCCTTGGCACCTGTGGACGAAGGCGAGGACTACAATGAAGAATTTTGGAATGAGTATGTTGATGAGGTGATGGTACGGTCAGAGGATCGAGGCGGCAGTGAAGAAGGCTTGAGTGCCTGGGACCAGTTAGGGGTGGAGTTCGAGGCAGAGAATCGGCCAACGTGTATGTTGTTAAAATTTCACAGTTTCTTATGGATCACCGCTCATACTTAGATGCAGATGAATCTCTTAGCGAACCTGACAAGGCAACACTTCGATTGTTCGCTTTGAAGACTGATGAGCATCTCACTCGCAAGACGCTTAACAAGTTGCCTTATGCATTCCCTGGCTCTTCGGTACCATCAACAGATCGCATGCGCACCCATATTGCCTTCCTCTCTGGCATCAAGCCTGTCAAGTACGACTGCTGTATCAATTCATGCTGTTGCTTTGTGGGCCCTCATGCTGAGCTGGATACCTGCCCGTACTGCCGGGAAGCCCATCGAAACAGCAGCGGGAAAGCCCGCAGGCAATTCTCATACATCCCAATTAAACAGCGGCTGCAGGCATTTGCCGGTAACATGCACATGGCGACACAGATGAGGCACCGTGCCTATGGCCATCAGCACAACCCAAACAAGATTGCGGACATTTATGACAGTTCCGCATATCGCTCAAAACTGAACCAACATGTCCGGATCCATGACCGAATGCTACGCCACACGCACTTCTCCGATGCCCGCGATGTAGCTCTTGGTCTAGCAACAGACGGATTTGGGCCATTCCGTCGTCGCAATAAAACATGTTGGCCACTCCTTGGATTCAATTACAACCTTCCTCCCGAGGTACGCTTCAACAAGCTTCACTGGATACCCCTCGGCGTTGTCCCTGGGCCAAAGAAACCAATCGACTTCGACTCGTTCCTGTGGCCACTTGTCACGGAGATGCTTGAGCTTGCTGTCGGAGTTTGGACCTTTGACATATTGAGTAAATCTGTCTTCCTTCTCCGCGCGTACTTCATCCTGGTATTCGGCGATATTCCCGCCATGTCCATGGTCATGCGTATCAAGGGACATAATGGTAAATGCCCCTGCCGCATGTGCGAGATCATCGGTGTCCGCATACCCAACAAACCACGAAGCCCATACTACGTCCCGCTGAGACGTACACACCATCCCGATGTTATGGCCGCCGACAGCGAGTTGATTCCCTCTTATGATGCTCTCCACCTGCCGAAGCGAAGACATGACAGATTCCTTGCTCAGGCGCACGAGGTGCAGATGGCAAACACAGAGACGGAATCTGAACGCCTGGCGAAGTTATATGGCATCAAAGGCGTGCCGCTATTATCATGCCTCTCATCGCTGACTTTCCCGGATTCATTCCCATACGACTTCATGCACTTGGTCTGGGAAAACGTGCTCAAGAACCTGGTCAGCCTATGGACGGGTGAGTACAAAGGTCTCGACAGTGGTACAGAAGACTATGTGCTAGACCCAGATGTATGGAAGGCTATTGGCGAGGCTACAGCTTCTGCGGGCTCAACAATTCCTTCTGTGTATGGCCCACGCCCACCAAACGTCCAGGCTGACAGGACCGCGTGTACAGCGGACAGTTGGTCATTTTGGGCACTGTATATCGCACCCGTTGTGCTTCGAGGGCGATTCCGACAAGAGAAGTACTACAACCACTTCATCAGGCTCATCAAGATCCTCCATACATGTCTGCAATTTGAACTTACCAGGGCAGAAGTCGAATCCGTGCGCACCGGTCTAGCTAACTGGGTGACTGAATACGAAGGGTGCGTAATGCAAATACAAACGTGCCTGTTCTATTCTAACGTGAACTTTATCCAGGATATATTATCAACATGATTCGATGCGTCTATCTGCCTGCCCTGTGACCATTCATGCTCTTCTCCATGTCGCCGACAGCATCCTCCTCTCCGGCCCTGTCTGGGCCTCGTGGTCATTCCCAATGGAACGGTACTGCGGGATTTTGAGGCCTGCAATCCGAAGCCGCCGCTTTCCCTTCGTCGCCCTGGACAACTATGTAGCAGACACCGCGCAACTAGCTCAACTAAAGGTGGTCTATAGTGCTGCCGAGGCACTGGGACTGCGGTCGCCAGTCAGAGATCACTCCACATCCATCCCTGGTTGTAAGTACATTAATATCTTTTCTGTCTTCGTAGATATTGAAATTGACACTCACGCACTACTAGACGATACTTGTGCACTACTACCGCCCAAGCATGTACCAGAGACACTTGCAGACGGCTTGAGGGACAAGATATTGGGGTGCCTATCAACACGGTATGACGTCCCAGGTGCTGCTGTACGATTTCTCC
>KV429190.1:0-27050 GCA_001632345.1 Daedalea quercina L-15889
GTATAGGGTAAAAACCATATATACACAGTATGTATATTATATTGTTGGAGCCTTAGTATGTGGTCGTAATTACGTGCCCAGGGTTCATGTTGAAAATAGGGTCCATGGCCAACTGCCAGAAAGGGAGAGCCACAGCGGGAGACCGGGTCGTCAGTTCCGTGTTCAATTTCTGCTACAATTTTCATCGAGACCGGTCGCACCTACGGCTTATCTCGCTTAAGAGCAGATACAATTTGTGATTTAATATTTTCTCATGCGCTTTGCCTAATATAGCCGCGCGAAGGGGGACAAGTGGCTGTGTTTCGCGTCGCCAGATGAGGAGGAGAGGGTCAACGGAGCCGCAGAAGCGCCCATGCGCCACAGGCGTGTTTGATCAATCTGCCTTATCTGGCAGTAGATTGCGCGTGGCAAAATGTGCACGACGGGCAAGGGCCAATATCCCTGCGCGCAATACGCGTGGGAAATGGCACGGACATGGTCTCCTGTCACGTCCATGGTTTCGACCTGGGAAATGTCCGGAATAGGTTACCTTTATTGTCAGATTTTGGCGCGTATTCCTGACTGGAGCAAGTTAACATATTTTGCCTTGGAATATGCTGGTGAAATGCTTGGAATAGTGGCACACGTGCGGCAGAAAATGCAGTTATGTAATCAATCTGGCGTGCGGATTGTGCCTAGGCTGATAAAATGACATAAAGATGTTCCCTTTCCTGATGATGTTTTTGACATATCCCGGCCCGGTGCCTGTAAGCCAAGCTTCCAGGAATATGCAGAGAAAATGCAAGGAAAAGGCAAATTATCCTAACCATTTCCCGAGTCGGAGCTATGTACGTGACAGGAGACCATGTCCGTGCCATTTCCCACGCCTATTCTGCGCAGGGATATTGGTTCTTGCCCGTCGTGGTGATGGCAGCCATTATTTTCCCGATTTGGAACGCCCTTTGTTCAGGCGAATCATTCGGGACGCACAGGCCGTGTGGTGCGCACAAAGGCTAATGGGCCTGTGCGCACTGCCGTTCTCTCTGCAGTGAGTGATACGTCCAGTCGACAAATCTACTACAGCAGTAGAGGCCGTCCTACTAGGGCCCCAGCTGACTGAGAAAGTAGGCACATTGTTTGAAGAAGTACATCCGGAATAATTCAGCTGACTCAAGCTTAGTTGACGCAAGTTGAGCTCAGAGCTATTGCTTGAGGCTTGACTCTGGGGCTGACGCTGATGTCCGGCTATATGACAATGACAACATCCGAGTCGCGAGCCTGGACGGCTTTCAGGCCACATACACTTCCACGGTCAAAAAACAACAAGATACCTCGCACACCTGCTAGTGCTCCTCGGAACGCCGCTTCACGGAGCACTCAGTGCACGTCAGGACCATTCAACAGAATCAACATAACGCAGCGCGACGCCGTTGTGACCATACCCCACACGCCGATTCAACACCGTATGTCGGACGCTGGTCCCCGAGGGAAAGAATGATGAGCGGTCTGGCAACGAATATGTAATGCAGCTTGACCCGGTGAAGCGTCAATTTGACCTCGCAATGGTGTTTATCGCGAAATCACGCCTTTGCTAAGTCACTCGGCGGAGCTCAGTGCCTGGTCAATATACAGTAGCCCATTAGATCTAAAGAGTCAATGCGATTGCGTGCTCAGCCCATGAATCTCGTAGCCGCTACTGTATACTTGTTGTGATCCGAGAATGCGATTCAACCTCTTTTTTGCTTACATATATCACTCGGTCAATTATGTGCACAGTAGATTCACCAAGGGTTTTTGGCACGACGATAATGATACATAGATCCACTGATGCTGAATTCTAACGAAGTGACAGCCTTACGCAGTCCCCTTGCGTGTGCGCATGGTTAAGCCACTAGTCTTCGAGACCATTCCAGCCTTCTTGCCCGCCCTCATACCAGGAATTCTGCTCTTTCCAGGGGGAGAAGCAGTTACCGCCGCGCACGTAGGTGCTTTGCTTTGAGTATCATCTGTCTTTGCCGTAGATGTTCCGCCCTTTGCAGGAGGCTTCGCCCGCGTGAACGTGAACGTTGCCGCGTTCGTGGTATCTATCAGCACCGGTCGCGATATCGACAGCCTGCGAATCGCTTTCTTGAGCACTGGAAGACGAGACTTGCTCTCGGGGCTGGGAGTGCCCTTGCCTTTGACTTCGCGTTGCCGACGCGAGGGCGTGAAAGGTGCGGATGGAAGCACAGGCGTATTCCGCAAGGTGTGTAACGCGTCGGTGTGCATGACAATCACGAGCTCTTCGTCGGACTCATGCTCGGAATCAGACGAAGGCTGGTGCACAGGAGAAACCAGTATGCCAGAATCGTCCGAGTGCTGAGCGGACAGAGGTGAGTGGGGGCGGCTCGGTGTCTGAGGGCGTGAGAGAGACAAGGCCGGCTCACGCGCGAGGGGTGAGATCGACTCAGGAGCCGATGCGAACGATGGAGTAGTCTCAAGCTCCGTCTCTTCGTGGATGTAGGCCAACTTTACTAGCGAAGACACAGTCGATGGTGCTGCCGGGCCGTTCGTGACTCCCAAGTGCGTTGGCGTGGTGGGCGTAGACGTGCTCGGGGCGGGGACAGCAACAACCGCAACGCGACGACGTCTCGAGCGTGCGGTTGAAACGGAGGAAGACGCGCTGATGTCAGTCTTCTTCATACCCGCAGCCTTCTTGAAGTGCGGGAAAGAGAAGGACGTGGAGAGCGACGGAGCGTAGGACAAGGAAGAGCGCCTAGAATGCGGGTGTAGCGACGAGCTGTGGCTCATACTCGCACGGAATACCTGACTAGCGAGCGGTGCGAGCCTGGGGTACTCAGCAGAGGCGGAGGCAGGCATTGGGGGCGGGAAGTGAGTGGGAGACAGTCGGACGGCGGGTGCCGCTGCGGCCGCAAGGTCTTCGTCGGTAAGTGAAGAGAGAAGAGCCGAGGCGAGAGTGGCGAGTTCAGGATGAGACGAGAGCGATGAGTGCCGGATAGGCAAGAAAGACTCTTTGCGTTGCTGTTGAGATGCCTGAGCTGCATCGGCCTGTGCATGTTCGACCTTCCCTCCCTGTCGCCGTTCCCTCAGCTCGTTCAAGGCCTGCTGTCGCTCCTCAGACAGTTCTTCTACAACGCTCGAGATATCGGAGGGGCTGGGGGTAATTGCGTCCACGCCTCCTACCTCCGTAGCCCTGCCTTTCCACCACTTCGCCTTCTTCCGCCAGTTCTTGACCTCCTTCCTCGCGTCAAGAGTCGCCCTGACCTGTGCCCTGTACTCGTCTGGCGTGCGAGGCCCGATGATTGGCTCTAGCAGCGCAGTCCACGGACTATCTGGCTTCTCGAGCGCCTCGCGTATCGCAGCCACCAACGCTTCCTCGGGATCCATACCGGCGGAGACGTCATCGTATGCACGCGCGAGGACCGGTTTATGAGCTCCAGCAGAGATGAGAAGCTCGATGAATCTGTGGTTCCGCACACGCTCGGAGGCGAGCGCGGTGTTTTCGGCAGCGAGGACCCGCGCGCGGTCATCGGCGGATGGTGCTGAAGTAAGGGCGGTGCGAAGCGCGCGTTGAGTTTGAATGAGACGGGCACGGAGCGCAGAGGCTTCGAATGTTGCACTTGCAGAAGCAGCAGTGACGGATTCCACTGTAGTTCGAGAATCGGTGAGAGCACGCTCTAGGGCAGGGATTCGCCGGTTGGCTCTGTACTGGTAGTCAAGGGCACCTTCCAGTTCGCGGATGCGCTGTTTGAGCTCTGAGGCAGTAGACCCAGATGGCTGGCTGGCCGCACTCATGGAGGCATCGGCTAGAGGAAGTGGATGAGTGACCGAAACCGATACGCCAGCGTCCGAAACGAAGAAGGCGGAGAGTTCAGGAGGATGCGCTGAGGCGAGCACTAGCTCGTCGATACCGTTAGCAGACCTTGGCCTGGAGGGTAATGTCGCCATGGGATCTGGTCGGACATCCGCGAGCGCACCGTCAGACTTAACCCGCCGATGGAAGAGGTGTGACAGCCTAGGGAAGCGCATGCTGAGCGGGAATGAAACGAGAACAGAACGAATGTTTCTGGGGAGGCCGTAACCTAACCCTTTATATGGGCCGAGGGCGGCCGACACTGGCATAGCAGACCTCCAATGTCAGCCGCACCAGCCGCCAGAGGGCTGACACTTACCGAGCAGATTATTATAGCACATAAAGATGGCATAGTGACGTACATAATATGCTAAGCCTGTCATGATACTCATCATCATTCAGTCCCTTACTCTTCGAGCATACTTAGGGGACCTTAGCAACATGCTTGCTACTGCTCGAGTGTGGCGCCGTGAATCGGAGATGGAGTGTTCTGCCACTGACATTGCATTCGGGCAGCGACCGTGACTTCGAGCTTCAAATAAAGTAGATTGCAGAAAGATTTCCCACTGCGTGGGTCATAGGAGGCTGTGTTTAAGGACGATACTTAGGAATCTAGCGGCGCACAATCAGGAACGACTCGAATAGGCGCCTGCGCACCACAAGTCGATGTCCAACAAGCGCTCGTTGTGGCTGACCTTGGTCTCCGGTATACCCATCCGTAGAGACCCAGTTATGAGACGCGGACGGGTACGAGACTGTACGAGAGTAGCTGAGCTGGGTTGAACGAAATGACTAATGCTGCATCTCATGAGACGAGGGAAGAATTTAGCGTGAAGCATTTGAATGTCTATGTAAGACTTTTCATTCTGTGCTCGCGAGACTGAATACGGAGACACTACATTGATGTAACGGCAGAACGCTGGTACTGACATGACTGAAGAATCCGGAGCACCGTCACTGAACTTAAAATTTTGCCTACCTTGGTAAGCTATCGAGTCTACGTGGTATATACATGTCAGAGAGACGCGCTCGTCCTTATTCGTTTGGTTGAATGATACTGAGCCGAGGCCGAGAGGAGATCGAGTTTAACGAATGACCTAGTGGGGCCCAATGCTTGTCACTTGGGCCCCTTTGTCACCCGCCCCCTTAAACGGGAGTGGGGGGGATTGTAGAACCACAGCAATTCTAGAGCAAGTCAGTCAGATACTCCACGAGAATCCCGGATAAAGCTAAGCCTACGTTATCCGCACGGAGTGGGCATTCCACAGTATGGATATGCAAGGTTGGGAATGTCAAGGCACACAGTCCGATAGATGGACTTCTTGACGAAGACAACGGAGACTGACAAATGATACGTTGGGAACTCGCAAACCTCGGGTCGGTACTCTGACCTCGCCGGAAATCTACAGTATGCAGTGCACACTCAACAACAGCACCCAGTGTAGAAATATACTACGAGCTGCCAAGGGTTGCACTCCAGACAACCACAATGATAGACAGCGTAGATCAGGGCTTTCAAACGCCTTCACTTGTCAACCGTCTCTACGAGCCACCCGCGCGCGCGCGCAGGACGTGACGAGACAACTATCGGGGGTGTCGAACATTCGGTCGACAGGTAGCTCACGAGCGGTGCGAGCGCACCTTCTACGTCTTGGAACTACTCCGACGTGACTTACTATGGCAGATGAATGAGGTGAAAAAGCGGCCCGGTCCCACGGGTTGTCGAATGCTTTGAAGCAATTTGCGCCCGAGATGAATTGGTACACGGCGACGTGGGTTTAGATGGTCCACACAGAACGCAGCAATGCCGCCGCAGTACCATGCACGCAGAGTAATGCCACCGACAACAAGCTAAAATACAAATATCGTGTCTCGGGAGTATTCGAGACGTCCAGTCGACTGACATGACGTAAACAGCCTCTTTCATGTACTGTAGGGCAGCCGCAGCTCTACACTCAGGTTGAAGCCAGGGCTGAGATGAGGCTCAGAGTTCGATCTCCCGCACGCCGTCCTTGTCTACGACCTTCACTTTGTACTTCCCGGGAGACACAACTAGACGCTTTGATACCTCGTCGATGCATCGCCGGAGAGTAGCCAGACCTTCCTCCAGGTTTGCTTCTGGGTCGTGATATCTGAAATAAAGGAACACATGAGTATCTCGGCAGCGGCGAATGATCACAGGATGAGATAAGCCAGACTTGAACATGATACTTCGGCGGCCATCCAGACAGTGATCAGTCGCCAATGTCGGGTTGTCAGATGAGTCTGCCCGGAAGTAATCATGCCATGACACTGGCACACGCAACTTCCGAGCAGGTCAAGTACGTTGATCGCAGGCGTATGAAAGGCATGGCCTATTTGATAGATGAAAACTAACCTGTCGAGCAAACTGAGAGCGAAGTAGCTGCCGTACCCGTGCGCACCGAAGGGCACGCTTGTCAGGGTGCCCATATAGTCCACCCAGTACAGTTCCGGCGTGTGTGTTGCGGTATCATATCCTCCGAGGAGTAAGTTGACGGCATACGGGCTACGGGAACGGAGGGACTCGGCAAGCGAACGGCGGATCCATGAAGCAGCGGATGCTGGTCGAAGCGCATAGGTGTGACGGATGTGGTAGAGTCGGAGGTTGCGCTCAACGTACTCAGCAAAGTTGACCGTGTCGCCTGAGCTCAAGAAGTCGTTATCGTGTACTCACACGCAGCACGTATCGAGTACTCACCTGGTTCACCTGAAAAGGCCATGAGCAGGTGCGGACTAAGGACCTTGATCTTGTCCTCATCCGACTTCATCTTGACGATAGACCGGGCAGCAGTCGTGTCTGCTGCTACAATCACATATCCTTTTCCCGTCAATGCGAACGAGATATCCATGTCGTCGTTGACGGTGGGAAGTGGGTGATGGAGGTCGGGACTGAAGGGTGTGCAGCACGGTACACGCGTCGCGGTACGCACGACGCGTCAGACGGTAATTTCCGAATGGGCGCTCACTGCATCGCGACAGGCGGCTACGCGATGAACGGGTCCTTACCGTCGGACCATTGCAACATCTACATAGCGCTTGCTTCCTCTGCTCTCGCTTTCTCATCACGGTGTACGGTGCATGCGGTGCAGTTCTGCTCTGGAACATGACCTGGCTCTTGACTAACCTTCACCCACCATTGATATTCAACTTCGGCGGAATAAGACCTCTCACGCACGCGGTCAGCATTTGCGATGAGCTATGGCACTCATTCCAGGTCGACCCCCGATGAAATATACGAAGAGGTACGATGTGACGTTACCGGAAAGGATGATCCAAGTCGAGCATCTTGCTACAAGCCGAATATAGAGTGCAATGGGCCGGACTTGGACCGCCTGCGGCGTCTCCTCAGGCTTCGACCGCTGTGTCGTACGTGTCCATCATTTGCCAGAAGAGTAGGTCATCCCGCATATTCTGGGCTCTCTGTTTACCAATGCAAGTCTTTCTGAGACGTGTATCCAGTCGACAAGACGTGGCATGTCTCGGGCTTCTGTGTCCACGTCAAGATTTAGCTGTGGCCAGATCTCGTCACACGTTCTTCGGCGTGTAGAAGAGGGTGAGATTAAGTTTGCCAATACTGCCCTCGCAGAGCGAATCAGCGCTAAGGACTACGGCTCGGCTCTCCGGGGTGAGTTTGTCTTGTTCAACGTGCTTGGGTATTGTTGTTCTGTTAAATCGGGCTCAGGGCGTTTTCATCCTTCTCTTGCAAGCTTACGTGCGCTCTCTGGATCATCCTGGCGAATCTGTCAGCTCTCATTGATGGAACACCGGGGCTACAGCTTCAACATTGGCTCGAAGTTGCCTGACATTGAAGTCGGACGTGATGAGCCGACAGGCTGTGTCATTGTGGGTGCCGCGGTGGTTTGCTACTCTTGCCTGTCTCATTACCCAGGCACGCGATAGTCCTTCTCTTGTCGAGGCTAGCACTAATAGATGATCCTCAGATCATTCATGTGTCCTCCGTTATTACGGATCCGACGTCATGGCCTAATCCTTCTCATGCCCGACTGACTGGTTTCATCTCATTAGGGCCCTTTGGAAGAGGAGCTTTCCAGCAATCCTGTTGCTATTGCTAGGCTAGCAACCTGGGCACGTTCTATTGTCGTGTGCTCCAGCCAGATCGCAGGAAGCCGCCTATCATGGCTGACGCCGAGCTGGCTAATCTTTGGCAGTGGGCGCAGAACACGACCGAGCCGTCGGCTGCTGACTGTTTGCAGTGGATGTGCCGAGGGGACCGACACCTCACTCACGGTCAAGTCATGCGCAAAATAATCATCAGGGCATCTGTCACAATGCGTCTCGTCTTGTGCATATAGAATTAAGCGGTATACGTATACATGCACGGCCGAAATCCTAGCATTCAACTCCGAGCTGACCATTTGTGGCAGCAACTTCTTGCCAAATCAAGTAAGCGAGCTTCGCTTCGCGGAAGCTACCCTAGGTGTGGGTAACAGACTCACTGATCTGACCCTGAACATGGCTGAACCACACGGTTGAGTACTGGTCACGTTTTTAGGAATACAAGGCGACCGACTTTGGGAACAAGGCAAGCAACTATTCAGGTGCGCTCTGCTATTGTATTCTTGCTTTTCGATGGCTATTTGAATGGTTCATATGGTGGCACACGATTCCAGAGCACACTCGACTCCAGATTCGCATCCAGTGGTCCTGCCGCTTCCATGTATCGGGAGAGCCACATCCCCGAGTCACCCAATTGGTTCATCTGTCGGGTGTGGGTGCAATCACGGGCGTTTGCGTATTCTCGCTATCAGGGATGTTGCGCGGGCCACTTGCCAGTCCGCGCGTGCTGAATGGTAACTCCGTACGGACGGGGCTACCATTCAGTACGCGGGGATTGTCTTGAGGGCCGACACATTTCATAATACATAGTGGGCTGTTGCGTTTTCGGGAATGAAATAACAGGTGCGTCGTGTCGTTTGCAGATTGAGCCGCGTCAGTGTAGACGGGTATACGGTATGTCATGCTACTACTGAAGTATAACAGCTACTGACTTATGTTTCAGATCGGGCTGCCTCTCGCTGATTCATTGCTTGATCGGTCTGTCAGTCCTCTGATGCTCTATGCTCTTAATTCACTGGGGGATTCTCAGTAGCCCCATGGTATATGTCTCTCCAAACTCGCCAAATCCGCGACTGATCGCCGTGACTCTGTGGCGTCGTTCGCATCTTCTCTGCGTATTTCATTTTCCCGAGGCCACGACTATTCTGGGCCGCCTTTCCCTCGCGCGGAATACAAGGGCGGAGTACAAGGCGGGTTAAGTAAGTCCATGAGAGCCCGCGCCCTGATAGACAGATCGAGTAAACTTCCGTTGGTGGCTCGATGTGATCCGCCGAGTGTGGTATTACGCCTCCATTAGGTGAGCTAGTCGTTTATGATAACTCCAAGGCTCTGCCAGTGGAGCGGGGGAGGGGCATTTGGGGCCACACCGTGCTTCTGGAAAGCTGTCTTTGTCATGGTCCGTCTCAAACGATGTGCTTTGTTCGTCCCAAAATTCGGGCCACGGCCCCGCTCGCATCTTGCACTCTAAACTTCGTTCTTTCCGGCTCACCATCTTGATCGAATTGCTATTGGTTCTGCATCCGAGACTCTTGTGTTATTCACCGCTCAACCGGCTCCTTCGTATGACAGGTTCTCTGTCCGGCGTATGTCTCCGGCGGGCTTTCCGTGGCGTTCGACTTAGGGCGGGACGATGAAGCAATTGCGAAGACCGTATCGGAGAGGGGCTCTTGAGAACCGACTCCCATCAAACAGTCTCGGGGGACCATGTGGCGAGTAGCTTCATCGGACGTACGGACAATTCGGGCGCTGTCAGTACGCCCTCCCCAACCGACGCTCTGCGGAGCATGATTGGCTCGCTCGTGGTCTCTCCGCCGCACCGAAACGGTGGTGCGTTCATGAGCGTCCGCATGCGAAAGCCGCCATTCATTTAGGCGTATAACAATAACGACTGTATTAATCAGTCTTGCTCTGTGCGGCCTGGATTCGTGTCGAGATGGCCGACGTCACACCTGAGCTGTGGGGGGGACTGTCAGAAGGCATGACTCCTTGTCTAGATTGTACCAAGTTCGTCGAGGCTGGCGGACCACTCAGACAGGCCAATTTCTCACCACCGCGATACCTGTGTGTGCGACACCGCCCATTGGACATCGGGCGCTTTGCGCAGGCAGTAGTATTTAAGCAAGGACAGTGTCGTTCACAGTACCCAGCGACAAGCCCTCGAACTCATCAAGGATGTATCTCGCCTCTTGTCTCCTGACAACCCTCGCTTTGGGTCTTTCGCTCTGTGGGGCTTTCCCGGCTCCGTCGCGGCACGTCGTCCACGAGGCTCGCGCAACCATCCCAACCGGCTGGTCTCCCATGCGACGCGCTGATCCTGACATCGTGCTACCACTCAGGATTGGGTTGATGCAGCCCAATATTCACAAGGTCGAGGAATACCTAATGGAGGTATCACACCCTCAGTCACCCGGATATGGCAACCACTGGACCCCGGCCAGAGTAGTACAGACATTTCGAGCCTCGAAAGAAGCGATCGACACCGTTCGTTCGTGGTTACTAACAAGCGGCCTCGGGGCGGACCGCGTCCGTGTTAGCAACAGCGGCACGTGGATACATGTCAACGTGACTGTCGAAGAAGCCGAAGAATTGTTGGGGACCGAGTACTACATCTACTATGGAGAAGAGACCGACAGTGAAGTCATCGCCTGCGCGCATAGGTATCATCTGCCGGAGTATGTATCTGAGTACGTTGAGCTGGTCGCTCCGACTCTGCAGTTCGACTTCACGCGCAGGCGTCGTGGTCCCGAGAAGAGGAACGGGATTTCTACTGGCTCGCTCTGGGGCGGCATGCCGAGTTATAGCTCGCCGATAAGCCCTAGCCCCCACGTCAACGGTCCTTTGGCGGTGCGTTTCGCTACTCGATGGCGGTAATTGACGTGCTGACCTTGCATGGGCCACAGAACCTTTCCGCGCAGCTCTCGGCGTGCAGCGACCAGTTAACTCCAAATTGTTTGCGCCTATTGTACAATTTCACCGAATACGTGCCTCAGGTTCCTGGTAACAACTCGATTGCTATCGGTAAGCAGAAACCCGCCTATTGGTGCAGCGCGATATAACTGACATACCGTAGTCGAATTTACCCCAAATGCTTATCGGCCTAGTGATCTGGACCTGTTCTTTGCGAACTTCTCTCCAAGCCAGGTTGGCGAACGACCTATTCTCGAGAGCATAGATGGAGGTAGGACATTGCGTCACATAATTGTGATACAGAGCTGATTGGACCTTGGGGCGGCTCACTTTGTCCATTGTGTGATGCAGGTGTGGTACAAACGACATACGCGACCTACGATGATAATGTGGAGTCCGACTTGGACTTAGAATATGCAATGACATTGGTGGGGTCGACGCAGAACGTCACGCTACTCCAAGCAGGAGATCTTTATGAAGGTGCGTGATTCAATCGCATCCATACTGCGTTCGCCCTGCTTTAGCATCCTATATTGACCGCTTGCTTCAGGCGCTACGCCTGACAACGTGCTTGATGCGCTTGATGCATCATACTGTACATACGAAGGTGGCGATAGTCCTGAATATGATGTCACTTATCCGGACCCTAATCCTGCGGGATATCAAGGTAAGACATCGTTGTTCTATGAGACAGCCACACACTGACAGGACACAGGGCATGATTGTGGAACCGTCTCGTTGCCCAACGTACTATCTTTTTCCTTCTCAAGCCCCGAGGCATACTATACTCCTGCATACCTTGAACGGATGTGCAACGAGTTTGCAAAGGCAAGACTACTTGCTGTATCTGAGATGGTTTTCTAGAGCTGACATCATGCCCGCAGCTTGGCATGATGGGTGTGACAGTTCTTTGGTCAACTGGAGATTACGGCGTCGCCGCATTGGGCGGGCAATGCCTGAACTCTACCGGGAGTCTCGGCACCGGCAGTGGCTACCCAATCTTCGGTCCTTCATTCCCAGCCACCTGTCCATACGTCACCAGCGTGGGTGCAACGGAAATCAACACATCCTCGGTACGATAACCCATCGGTATATCCCGTGTTCGGACTGACTAGACACTATTTGTACCTCCAGCCCGCCCAGGAAAGCGCAGCATACGTCTCTCCTCAAGTTTCTTCGGGCGGAGGATTTTCGAACGTATTCGCATTGCCCAGCTACCAGAAATCCGCTGTGCAAGATTATCTGACGAACTATCCTCCTCCGTATCCGGCTTCCCTGTATAACTCGTCCGGAAACTCTCGCGGATACCCGGATTTGTCTGCGAATGGGTATGTCATCGTCCTACGAACTAGTATCCCGGCTAATTGGTTGGCGAAATATAGCGTGCGCTATATAACTGCAGTAGACGGAGGTTGGTTACAAGTCTATGGCACCTCGGCATCTACACC
This sequence comes from Daedalea quercina L-15889, assembly GCA_001632345.1. Taxonomy (NCBI): domain Eukaryota; kingdom Fungi; phylum Basidiomycota; class Agaricomycetes; order Polyporales; family Fomitopsidaceae; genus Fomitopsis; species Fomitopsis quercina. Next base: position 12,286 of record KV429190.1, read on the forward strand.
TGTCGTTGCGGCCTTCCTTACCACCATCAATGACGCCCGGATCGCTGCAGGGAAGAGCACGATTGGCTTCATCAATCCGACTGTGAGCGGGTATTTCTCGGGCTTCTTCGCTTCACTGCATCTGACGATATCGCATGATAGATCTATTCGTCTTCGTTCCAAGTAGCGTTCAACGATATTACGGACGGGTCGAATCCCGGCTGCGATACTGACGGCTTCTTTGCCGAGCCAGGATGGGACCCGGTGACTGGCATTGGCACACCCAATGTTGGGATGCTTCGCGACTTGTGGCTTGCGCTTTCGTAATTGTTTGAGCCTTCACAGATTATGAATAGAGAGCAATCGCCTTCTTGAACTTTTCAAACCTCATTCGATTTTCGCCGAAAGGTCTATCTCTCTCGCTCAGAATGCGTCTTGTGTACCACTAGCTTTGCGTTTACAATACAAAATTTCCTACCTCTTAGAATCTATTTAACAATTGCACTCAGTTTAACGTCGTCATGCAACTTGTCGACCGATTCACAAAATGAGCTTACGGTAATAGTTCTGGAGTGCATTGCTCAAGGGTGGGACAAATTCAACAACAAGTTTGAATTCTCAAATCTCAATGCTGACCTTTGGTTAGGCGCGAGCCTTCCTAAGAGTACTAGGTATGTATGTAGCGGTCCGCCACTAGTACTTACTGATGATTATCAACAGTCTTGCAGCGTGACCAGGGCGCTTGAGGATGGGGTACGCGATCACGTGGCAAAGTTCGGTTTGGAATGTGGCGCCCGCATGGCTTTCCATTGTTTTCCATCTACGGTCTCTTTCGTCTCTCGCCATTAATCTCTCAGCTTTTGTCCCCGCCGTCTGCGACACAGCCGAACGATAGCATGTCTTATCTTCCCAAAACTCCCTCTCGTCACCACCGTTCGCGGTCAGAGACGAAAACGCCCCTCACCCCATCGCTCGCGTCGGGGATAAATGCTCTCAGCCTAGGCATTCCACGCCAAGGCTCACGCTCGCCAACGAAGTCAAAGGCAGACGTATCCATTAACCCGTTTTTGTCAAGCCGACCAGCATCTCCTGTCCGGCGAGCACAGAGCGCTAGCAGACCAGCCTCACCTATCAAACGCGCTACCACAAGCTCGCTGCAGGTTTCGGACACCCTACAGCGCCAGGCGAGCTTCGGGGTCATCCGTAAAGGGGGTGTGGAGAGCAGGATCGACGTGATTACGCGTGACTACGTGCCGCCAAAGACGCAGAAGCGGTCGAGGTCTCAACCAAGCGTGAGTAATCATCCTTGGTATCCCGGTGGTATCCGTCAGAGCGACGCGGTAATTCTGTACGCACTGTTGCGATGGACTTCTAAGTCCTCAATGCTTGGTGGAAAGGCAGGACAGAACTTGCTCGGACCAGACATGTGCAGTCCATATTACCAAGTCCCACGTACGATACGCGTCCAGACGAAGATCACTGTCCTCGCGCTTCTTCATCTTGGTTTGAATACTCGTTAACATTGCGGCATTACAGCGCGATCCCCGAGATCGATTCATTACGGCGCGCGACATGACGGAAGAAGTCACTGCAACATTGGACATGATGTCCTTGAATCCCGAATCGGCTTCGCCGGGACATACTGCACGTCTCGCGGTTGCTACAGGCGTCCCGCTCAACCGCCGCGTGCTCGCCTACCACGAGCCACCGCCGCCGTCGTCCTCCGATCCGCTGCTCGCTCAAGCTCGCGAGCTTGTGCGCCCGCTCTATGCCCGCCCGGGCGCCCTCCCAACGTCCACGTCCACGTCCACGAACAAGGGCCGAAAAATAGCGAATACACCCGAACGCGTGTTGGATGCACCAGGGATGCTGGACGACTTCTACCTGAACATTGTCGCATGGGGAGCGCAAAACGTGCTCGCTGTCGCGCTGGCGGAGAACACGTACCTCTGGCGCGCGGACAGCGGCGAGGTGGCACAGCTGGGCGAGATGCCCGAAGGCACGTACGCGAGTGCGCTCGACTTCTCAATGGACGGCCAGTACCTCGGCGTCGGGAGCGGGTCGGGCGCTGTAGAGTTGTGGGACGTCGAGACGCAGACAAAGCTGCGGACGATGACGGGCCACTCGACGCAGGTTGGCTGCTTGTCGTGGAACCAGCACATCCTAACGAGCGGCTGTGGCGACGGGAGTATCTGGCACCATGACGTGCGCGCCGCACGGCACAAGGTGGGCGAGCTGATCGGCCATGTAGGCGAGGTGTGCGGCCTCAGGTGGCGTAGCGACGGGGAGCTGCTCGCGAGCGGGGGTAACGACAACGTCGTGAACATATGGGACGGCCGGATTGGTGATGTCGCTCCCGGGACGCGGGCGAGTGCACGGTGGACGAAGCGGAACCATACTGCGGCGGTCAAGGTGAGGGTTTCGGCTGCGAGATCACGCCGTTCTTTGTGCTGACCCGTTCCATGTGTCCCGCGTAGGCGGTCGCGTGGTGCCCGTGGCAGCCGTCCCTACTCGCGTCTGGCGGAGGCACGTCGGACGCAACGATCCACATCTGGAACACGACGACGGGTGCGCGGCTGCACTCGGTAGTGACGCCGTCGCAGGTGACCTCGCTGCAGTGGTCGCCGCACAAGAAGGAGTTCCTGAGCACTCATGGCTACCCGACGAACGCGGTCATGGTGCACGCGTATCCGTCGATGGAAAAGGTCATTGAGATTCGGGATGCGCACGACTCGCGCGTGTTGTACAGCGCGATCAGCCCGAACGGCGATGTTGTATGCACCGGTGCAGGCGATGAGAACCTGAAATTCTGGCGCATTTGGGAGGCACCGAAGGTCAAGAAGGGCAAGGGGAAGGAAGGAAGCAGGATGGGCACTGGGAGCACCAGCAGTGGCATTTTGAGCATTCGCTAAGACACCTAAGGACTATGGGTATCGGCAACTCGCATTGTTTTGTCTTACAGGTAAGCATACGCACAGTATCTTGGATGGCTACGCTCGCACACGCACTTCTACGTCAGTTATGCTACTCTCTTGTCGCTTGTTTGGCTACACGAGTGTCTGTATCATACAGCTACAATCCTTATCACGCTCCTGCAAGCTTCTCGAGCAGGAGGTTGACCCGCTCTGCTTCTCGCAAGCCGCTGATAACTGCCCCGGCTACACTTCCCCTGTGGTTCATCTCCGTATGCTCGCCGGCGAACCCGAGTCGGCCGCCCCAGAGCGGCTTCGCTAGCTCTGCGAAGTCGAGGGGGCTGCGCCCCTCGCCGATAATGCTGGGAGTTGTCGTTGCGCCAAGCGCGAGTGGGTCCTTGTGCCAGTCCGTCATCACAGAGTTGGTTGGTGCGGCTGGCTGTGCGTCAACCTGGAAGCGCGAGACGAGGAACGCATGTGCAGCATCCGTCACCTCTTCAAGTGAGAACCGTGCAAGTCCAAGTGCCGGAGTAGGCGAGAGGTAGAATAGCAGTGTGGGATGCTGGCGGGGCAAGGATGGCCCGGCGAAGGACGCGACGACGAGCGTACTGGACGAGAGCACCTCCTCCGCAGTCGTCGGATCGTCCGTGCTTGCGCGAGCCGGCAGGAAGGTGAACGATCCAACTGAGCTCGCGTTCGGCCACCAAGCATCTGTATAGGTGAGGACGAGCTTCTCAAGTATACCAACGTGCGTGCTCTGGATAGTCTCCATCCGCCGCACTGGGAGTTTCGGCTCAAACAGCTTGGCAGCGTCGCGCTTCAACACGCCCAAGGGGACCGTGCAGATGACCGTTGTAGCACGGTACACGCCCTTGACAGTCGACACATTTACTCCGGACTGCTCCTCCTGAATCTGCAGTACGGACTCGCCCAAATGGGTTTGGGTGTTGCCTGTTTGCGTCGCGGCCGTGAAGACACGCCCGACAAGGGGCTGGAAGCCGCCCTGAGGCGCGCCGTCCGAGCCTGCGAAAGCGTCTTCCCACCCTGTCCAGCGCAAGCTCACTTGTTCAAGCACGGCGCCGAAAGGCACCTCGAGCGTGCGAGCGAAGGCGGTTGCCGTACTGGGTGTGAGCGAGGTGCTTAGCGCGGAGCTCGAGTCAAAGAAGGAGGCGGAAAGTGAGGCCGTCGGTGATGGGGTAAGAGAGGTGCTGTTGAGAGCTGTGTTGCGCGCGGCTGCATGAGCCCGTCCAAGCCGTTCGCGAAGGTCGGTCGCAGCTGACACATCGAGAAGACCTGCGAAGAGACGTTCAGGTTGAAGGAAAGGTCATGCCTTGTCACTAACCATTCGCTCCGTAGATGACGCTTTCACTAGGTTTCATGACATCGACGCCCTGCCAGCAACTGGTCAACCTCTCGATCATATACGATGCGGGATTCTGCGCTTGCCACGCCCAGTTCTTTTGCGATTAGCTTGGTAGGATTTCCCTCCTTGTACCCTGTAAGGGCCGGACACGACCCGCAAAGTTAGGAAAGTGTTCAATCTGCACCAAAATACGCACCGTGAATGAAGCTGCATCCGAGGTCAACGGGTACGTGGGTGCCCTCAGTGTAGGTCCGCGCTCGTCCGCCAATGCGCTCTCGTGCTTCAAGGACAAGAACCTTGTACCCACTCTGCGCAAGGTGGCGAGCCGCAACTGCGCCAGACCAGCCCGCACCTATGACGATTGTGTCGAGAGATGCCATGCCGATTACGTGCACGTACTAGTGCAAGTCGAAAGGCAACGGTAGACATAATGATATAGACAGGTACACGCTCCGGGCCGGGTGCTCCGGCAAGTCCCACACTACGATGTAGTATGTACGGGCCTACGGCCTAGTCCGTAGGTCCGAGGTTATAGTGCACTGTGTTTACAGCGGCGTCCCGTTGATCCAGAGCTATATCTTAAGTGCCTTGCAGCACACATCTACATCCTCCTTGGTACTTTCTGATGAGGCTCCGGGCTTGCTCTTCTGGTTGAAGATCCACCGCAGCCTGTAGCCAGTACATCGGGATTGCCTGCGTCCACGAACCCCCGAGAACGAGTCCGCGACCTCGGCGCTGGTCGTCTTCGTGTCGAGTCGCAGCCAAAGGCCAAGCGTGCGGCAGCCAGGAGGGCAGGACTAAGCTCAGCTCGCAGAGACATGACCAGCCAGCCATATCGACGGGCCCGGTGATTGAAGCTCAGGCCTTCGATTCGCAGCCATCGAAGCGGCAAAGGACGCTGAGCCAGCCCCGAGGACGGAAGACGTCGAAGAAATCGACAGAGAAGACGTAGCGTATATGAGGTACCCCCGGAGCCAAGCGTAGACGTTCTCTATGACATGTAGATTAGTGCTCATTTTACTAGTTCTTTTCGCTGGTTCTACAGGTGTGAGATCTGGCGTTGTCGGCGTCGATCTGCGGCGTCCCCGTTCATCATGCTGGTGAACTCAAACATGCCAGACGAAATCGGGCATAACGTCTTGGCCATTGCTTGCGGTCTCTGTTTGAACTCCGTTCCTTATGTTCTCGAGACCTGGCCCCCTACAGTCAGATAGCTGCAGCGCTGAACGTGAACGCTTAGGCTACACGTCTCTGATTCCTTACAAAATCAAGATATCACACATAGAAATAGGAATAGAGAGAAAAATGTCCCAGGCCGCAAGACAATTCATTTCGCGCGTTCCCATTAGCTCTTCGACGACTCCGCCTTTGTAATCCAATCGCGGTGCCTCGCCCACGATCCAGCTTCTGACTGTACGAGCTCCTTCAGACGGTCCATCGAAAACGGCAGACTCGGATCGTCCTGCAGCGCTCGGACGACGTAGGATCTACCGCATGGCAGATGGCTGTCAGCATCCTGCGTGCGGCGACACCAGGACGACTCACATGACGGTACTCTCTTTTAACGGACTTCCCTTCGTGCTCAGTGTGGCGCACATCTGTAGGAGGGGCTTGTGCTCCTTATGCCATAACTTGTACGCCCGCAGGTACTGAGGACTCGGCCGTGGCTTTACCTGCAGCTCGTCCACGTTGTTCACGTAAGAGACCGGACGGTACGCAGAGCTCCCAGAGCTCGTGCGCGAGATGGTGGTCCTGACCCCGATGTTGGTCGTCCGTGTGTGCGGAACAATATTACTGCCGACAGATGCGGCGTCGAGGGAGTGTCCTTGCTTCGCTTCGATGGCGAGGAGGCGGTTGTACACTATTAGTGCACAGTGCGCATCGTTCGCGGCGTCTCCACGATAACCAGTCAGTTACTCTGCTCAGAAATACTGCATAGATACGACGTACATGTGACTTGTTGCTCGCTCAGCGGCGCCGCCTCCCAGTCCCCCATGCGCACCTTGCCCTTGTCAAGCATCTTCCCGGTGTAATGCGCCACCACCTTCGCGAGCGCCACGATCTGCCTGGTGTACGCCCGCGCGAAGGTCGTGTCCGCACGACGTGCGAAGGTTCCCAGCTCGACGAGGTTTGACGCGAGGATGCCATAGTCACGGTAGAGCTTCTCGCCATCATCTAGCGCCTTTGTGAATGTGATTGGTCAGTGGCGTAGGGAAAAAACTCACTCTTGATGTTGGCACCCATTTTGATCACGTCACTTGACTCTATGACCTCCTGTATGAACAATGCCAGTGAGTCGACTGATTCTGGTCAGCGAGAATCACGTACTTTGACTTTCTCCGGAAAACCTAAGGATGATATTAGATGGACAGTGACACAGATGAACATAATAGTGGCGCACGCTTCATCTGGCTTACTTGGATGACGAGGATCATCCGCTTGTCGCATAGCTGAATGACTGCCGTGCGATGCTCTGAGTAGGCACGTTTCCTCCAGGAAACGACCCATTCCATGTCAAACCCCAGAGGACTGGCGAATGATAGTGGCATCCCATCGGACCAATAATCAGCACATATTGACGACCGTCAAAAGGGGAGCCGACGTACCCGCTCAGGTTCTGTACAAGCTCATTCGCTTCATCCTCGTGGCGTATGTACACTACAGCTGGCACGGGGTCGTAGTCCTTATACGAGTAGAGCGGCAAGCTAGGTGTAGCGCTCGCTTCCGCGCTCATGGTACCCGAGAGGGCGCTGCTTCCAGCCTGGGATCGCCGCGCGTTGGAGGACTCGGACGTGGATGACGAGCGTGATGAGCGTGGTTTGCTCGTCATTAGCTGCGTTTTGGAGTGTAATAGCTTGCCTGAGTGAGAAGCACCCGTGGTCAGGAAGAAAGGGTGAATACTACACCAAACAACACATAGCAGGTTTTTCCGATTCGTCAACCATTGTTCTCCGAGACAAAGCGATTGGAATGACGCACTCGTTTGACATTTGTTTGACAATATCATCCTTCAAGTCACCATGGAGGGGAGATGGGTTATGTCTCCCCAACATAGCTGCGTCAAAAGCGGCCAGGATCTTGGAGCACCCTCGTGCAGACTTGGTGGCCCGCTTGGATGGAGAATTCGGCGGGCTTAGACGGCACAATGCCGCAGCAATATTAGTCTCCTTCATTGTTTGTAGGGCCATCCTCCACTAGGTAGATTGAGTATGTTAGCCCATACTCGAGATGTTTGGAATGTGCTCCGGATAATCACAATGTGGGGTAGTAAAGACAGTTTTTGACTATAGCCACATATAAAATGTGTAGCAATTTACTGGTTTGAGGAAAGAAAATGTTCTACTGGTTGATCGCAAGGTTTTTTTACAGCAATGCTGAGGCGAGAAGGCGGAGGGGTGCCCGAACTTGAACCAGGAGCAGGAGGATCGGCGCTCAATTCGACGCGACCGGCGACGCGACGAGAATGCATCACGTGTAAGCGCGTCGGTGGCGCCAACATCGGGCGCTTGTGGTGCTGTACTGCCGGGATTAGCCGTGAGCGCTTGCGAACACAAAAAGTTATCTCGTCCGCGTTGCTCGAGGTCGCATTTGTTCTCAACGGGCTCTCTTAATCCACCTTCATCCTCGTCTCATTCCCGATGGCCAGCGTTAGGGAGCTCCCCGTTGTTCCGCCACCACTTCCCGCATCTTGGACGACCCCAGAATCATCGGGCAAATCGATTTCTCGTGCGCGGAATCATTCTTTTTTACACCCCATGTTGGCTCACAACTATCAGCTCTCGTTGAACGCAGACTTCTACCTGCCGGAACGGCCTACCTTGCACATGTCAAGCGCGCCGTACACAAGCTCACCTTTGATGAACACGACAAACATGCGGAGGAAGAGCGTAAGCGCCTCGAGGCGATGAACGGGGGATGCGTCGATGCCGAGGATGATCTCGGGGTTGGAGACGAGCCGGAGGATGAGGAGTTGTTATCATTAGATCCCAAGGAGTGGAAAGTGCGTTGCAGAACTCGTCTGGATCAAGCATATGTGCTAACGCGCTCGATCCGCCAGAAACAAGACCACTATCAGGTCCTTGGACTGTCACATTTGCGCTACAAGGCCACGGACGATCAGATTAAGATCGCACGTACGTTCATGTGCGCTCAAAGATGCGTTTCCGATAGCTGAGGCCTTCACAGACAGGAAAAAGGTGCTTAAGCATCACCCCGACAAGAAAGCAGGGCTCGCGGGAGACTCGAACGACGATGCATTCTTCAAGTGCATTCAGAAGGCATTCGAGGTGCTCACGAACCCGGAGCGACGGCGCCAGTTCGATTCTGTCGACCCGTACTACGAGCTGCTGGAGGCGGACGTGCCGACCGAGAAGCAGCTCAAGAGCGCAAGGGACCCGCAGAAGTTCTTCTTCCACGCGTTCGCTCCCGTGTTCGAGCGCGAGGCACGCTTCAGCCGTAAGCAGCCTGTGCCGATGCTTGGGACCTACGACAACTCGAAGGAGACCGTCGAGGCGTTCTACGACTTCTGGTATAACTTTGACAGCTGGCGGAGTTTCGAGTACCTCGACAAGGAAGTCAACGAGGGAAGCGATAAGTACGCGTCATTTGCGAGTCGTGTAAGCTGTGCCATTATTCACGGGTGGTTTTTGTGCAGTCGAGACGACAAACGGTATACTGAGAAGAAGAACAAGTCTGAGCGTGCGCGGCGCAAGAAGGAGGATACAGCGCGGCTGCGGAGCCTCGTCGATCTCGCGCTCGCGTACGACCCGCGGATAAAGCGAATCAAAGAGGAGGAGAAGGCCGCGCGCGAGGCCAAGAAGAAGAACAAGGGTGGCGTCCAGAATGGCGTGAGCGCGAAGCAGAACGCCGAAGAGGAGAAGAAGAAGGCAGAGGAGGAGGCGAAGCGGAAAGAGGAGGAAGAGAAGGTGCGTCGCCTCGCCCTCCTTGTTGGAGGAACAATGGGGCTAACGTGCTGCCAGGCTGCCCGCGCGGAAGCTAAAAAGGCCAAGGCAGCTGCCGCCAACGCGGCGAAAAAGGCCAGGCGAGCGGCGCGCGCCGCGGAGGAGGGCGCCACTGCAGCTCAATAGTCGTATGTGGACTGTACGCTGGGCGACTTGGTATATCATGCATTACTTCGTGTCCGTCCAATAGCATTATGTATTGACCCTGTCGTATTAGAATTGTCTTTCTTGTGCTATCTTGGAGGCGGATTCATCCTTGGGATACTGCAGCTTCTACGGGCGGCGTGATCGTGTCTAGACGCGCGTATTGCTCTACTACGTTCTTCTTGAGCTTGGTCTCCTCGCGGAGTGGGTATCGTTTATATGCTGCTCTACTGTCCGTCGGCACGTCTTCATCCTCGCCACCCTCTCTTTATATTCTGTATATCGGCCAGCTGTTGCACTCACCTATCCTCGTTGCACTCGCGGTTCGTTATATTCGTCCTCTCTTTATGGTTTAATGAAGCCTGTGGTTTCGAGCTGGGAATTACGGGCAAGGCGATTGCTTCGAATGTGATGATATCTTAACGCAACTAATGACAATCATGATCAGTACTCAAAAGTACGGATGGTCGCATTCTCTACGACGCGTGATCCCGCGAATCCAGCGGGCAACATACACCCGGGGACGTACGCAATACCCGTATCCGTGTTCGGACTCCTCACCGGATGTGTGAGCGAGTGATTGACACGCCGCTCCGGGTTGTATACTCGGTGTCATCGAAAAGATCAAGAGTTGTTGGTAGTGGTGCTAATGGGGAACGTTGGCACCGCGCGTGAATGACTGCGGCGAGAACGGTTGCTAGTGATGCGACTTACTGCACAACGGTCCTCGACGTCTCAATCTCACTCATAGTTGGGGTTCGGGGACGGGGCTGCTGCGAAATCGCGAACCCAGCCGAGGTCAAATGTGGATGCCTATGAGTGTGCCAGGGAGGGCCGGCATCGTAGGCAGAGGGTCGGGGCAGTGGGTTACAGTGATAAGGTTTTGTTGGATCAAGAGCGATAACACATCTTCGGGTCTGGTACTGTGGCAGATTTGTGGGAGCGGGTAGAGCAATCGAGGGCAGCCTGTGCAGCCTGTCAGAGTAATCGGACAACGGGCGCAATCAGGAGGACTATGACACTCCTCTCAAGCCATTGCATAATCGCCTGTCGTCTTTCGTGCTGTATTGTGCATCAAGTGCTGATGATCGCTGCACAATTACGCGTCTCGTCTGGTTCCTGGAGCATAATGTGGCGCGAGCTCATCCTATGTAGCATATATATGAAACGGTCACTTGTGCTGTCTAGGAGGTATTAATCGCGTCATCATGCCAGCAATATGTGCGCATAGGTACCTCGATGTCAACTGTCTAATATATATACGATGGGCGCCGTAATGCATGCCTGGGAAGGATGACACACCCTGGACACGCAACCATACTTTGAGCTGTCAGGATTTCAGCGATCATTTGGTCGCCCCAGTCGCCCAGCGTCGATAAAACGCTCATGGAACAGGGTCATCATAAGCGGAAAACCGCTTAAGTAGGACGCCTTTCGCAAGAAGGGAGATTTCACCGTGGCCGTCCGAGAGCGACGACTGGCGACCGCGCGTAGGACGGGAGCGCCTAGTCCCGTGACCGTGTCGCTAGCAGTTGTGGAGATGAACGAACGGAAATTTCGAAGCTGCCATCTCGCCGCGATCTCGCCGTCCGCTACTGCCACTGCCAGTCACCAGTGACAGTCAGTATGCTTGGGAGAAAGAACCACGGCCAGAGTCAAAATACCAATACTAGTCATTTCCGCCGTCCCACAAAGGACCCGCAGTCGCACTTCCCGGCTCCCACCTGCCTCGCACCTCGCCCCCGGTCGCCATGGCCATCCTCGACGACTCGCCCGAGTACACCGCCCGCAAGAGCGCACCCTTCACGCCGCCACCACCATCGCTGTCTATCAAAGCCGTCCACTCTGCTGTGCCGAAACATCTTTTCGTGCGTTCGACGCAAAAATGCCTGTTCTATGTCGGACGCCATGTCCTTCTCACGTTTCTATTTTACCTGTTCGCAACGCGCATCGACGACCTCGTGTCAATCCTGCTTGATATTCCAGGCGCGAAGAGGGCCGCAGGCACTGAGTGCGCGTTGCGGTGGCTGCTTTGGGCAACGTACTGGTTCTGGCAGAGCGTCGCGTTCATGGGCCTCTGGACGCTCGGTGAGTCCTCTCATATATACAACCATTCATGTCAGTATATGCGCATGCCAGAGTGCAACTTATGATTATATGCGCTCCGCCCATCGCTTCCGAAAAGCGGTCATGACATTCAATCTGCTAACCGATCCGCATGCGCACAACTCTAGGACATGAGGTGTGTCCGTTGGTTGCTCTTGCCCGCTGCAAGGGAACGCTCACAGTGTCGGCGGCTTGTTTTCGCACTGATCGTACCTATCTGCAACTGCATGACTGAACTCAAAGTGCGGACATGACGCCCTCTCGCCAAAGCCATGGGTCAACGCCATCCTGGGGATGGGCCTCCACACGTTCGTCCTCACACCGTACTGGGCGTGGCGCGCGACCCACCGCTCCCACCATGTGAGTCTTTACTCCCTTCGTTTCTTCGCCTCTCGCTTCTGCAGTGGGCCCATCGCCCAAGCTTGCTCGAAACGGGATACATATCTCAAGGCCGAAATTGCCAGGCGGCGGCCGCAGGGCCTGTTCCGCCGTGGCTCGCTCATCTCTTCTCGTCTACTTCCCCGCAGCCTTGCGTTTCCTGAGCACATCCACGACCCAGACCCGGTCAAAATGTGATTGATACATCTCAGAGCCGGAACCCGCGCATCAATGTGTCATGATCATGCCTTCGACATGACGGACCGCACATTTGAGTTTCTGAGCAACGTTCGGGTAGTTCCATGCACGCCAGGGGGTGGCGGCCATCGCTGTCTGGAAGCTGCGCCCGGTCTCCGCCTGGTCTGTTATCGTCCAGACGAGATCATGCGTGCCCCCCTCTTCCAGACCAATCCTGTCCGATGAGGGCCACCTCGCCTCTGATACTCATGGCAACTGAAAGCACGCGCGGCTGACGGCGCGCATTGTTCCATAGAAAGGCACGAACAACTTGCACCGCGACGAGACGTACCACCCGCAGACACGCGAGGAGTTTGACTTGCCGCCTGAAGGTGCGCCGCCTTCTGATTAACCTCCTTGGACCCGCAGGCTGAAGGTGCATCGTAGAGAAGGCAAGCGCGATCGATTACCATGAGATGGTCGAGGAGACGCCGCTGTACACCCTCCGGAAGATGGTACTGCGGCAGTTCTTGGGGTTCCAGCTCTACCTGATGTACGTCGGCATACCTGCATCACTGAGCCTCGGTTGAATGCGCTTGATGGTCAGACATAACCGCAAGGGAAACCCAAAATACCCGCCGGGGACGAGCGTAGGTCGCGCGGCTGTGCCCTCATTACGGTTGTTTTGGTGCTGATAGTGGGGTAGCATTACAAGCCGAGCTCGAAGCTCTTTCGGCCGGAGGAACGTAAGTTTCGCGTTCAATCTGCTTCCGGACTTTTCCCGGGCTATGATACAGTGCTCGGGTCAGAGGGCTGTGAGCGATGCGATAAGACTTGTTGCAAGCAATCCTCGGGACCGGATCCCCGTTGATTCTAGCCTATACTCAGGCTCTTGTTCTGTGTGGTTCCAACTAAAATGCACCATCTCTCAACGCAGGTCGTCTTATCGTTTTCTCGGATATCCTCATCGCCGGCATGATCGGACTCCTCGGGCTTTGGGGCTGGAATTCGGGTTTTAGTGCGGTGTGGAGGATGTACCTCGTGCCGTGGTTGGTGCGCACCTTTGGTATCGTGCCACGAGTTGCATGTTGTACTGACCGGCGCTGTTGTCATTGCGTCGCGCAGTGGGCACATAGCTGGTAAGTTCATGTAGCTTCTCTGGCCTATAAAATATCGACGGCGTGGCTCGCGCCATAGGATCGTTACTGTGACGTACCTCCAGCACTCGGACCCGACGGTGCCTTACTACAGAGTGCGAGTCAGAGCAAGCATCGATATATTGGATGCGCTGAAGTCATAATCGCAGGGACAATGGACGTTCCTCCGAGGCGCACTCGCGACGGTCGACCGGCCGATATTTGGATGGGTGGGGCGATTCTTCTGGCACGGGGTAAGCTTTCCGTGCTTCGGGACGAAACGCATCTCACTCGTCGTGGTGAACTGACGATGTAGATTGCGCACGATCACGTCGCCCACCACTTCTTCGTCGGCGTGCCGTTTTGTACGTTGCATGAACTCGTCGGGCATGCGTGAGGGTCAGCTCAGTATACCGCGATAGATAATCTCCCTGAGGTGACGGAGGCGATCAAGCCCGTGCTCGGGGACTACTACTACTACGATCCGACGGTACGTCAAACCCTACGCTTGCTAGTGTTCACGCGGAATTGACCGCCGACCTTATAGCCGGCGCTCTACGCGCTTTGGCGAAGCTTCACGCAGTGCAAGTTCATCGAGAGTACAGGTGATATTGTCTTCTTCAAGAACATGGAGGGTAAGGCTGTGCGGGAGTACGCCTCGCCCGGGTCGGGTCCGGGGCCTGTTTCTAGTACTGCAAACGTAAAGGTGGAGGCGGGGGCCGTGTACGAGGGCGTGCAAGACGAGAAGGAGGACGTGATGATTGACGACTAATTGTCCGCCATATTACTGACCGTTGAGGTGTGGATGGAGTTGTGTGTCTTCGGTGGCTGCTGAATATCGTGATGATCTGGCGTGGAGATTACTACCCTTCCGGGCTATGTCGGTTTGTATTCCTATCATGGTGACTGGACACGCCCAGAGTAACAAGATGGGCGGTCTTCAATTGGGACTCACGCCTGTGTTGCTGACTTCCGGTGAGTACGTAACGAATTACGGTGAGATTGGGTGACGCGTGGCGCACGGATCCAATCCATTACAATAGTCAATGTATGATTGTATCATCGAAGTTGGTGTTATTGTCGCACGATAGTAATCCTTTCACTACAGAATGTCACACCGTCGTAACGTGCTCTTTAGAGTACCGTCGCGGCGAGAGTATCGATTCTCCCCTGTGCCTTCCACACGCGAGTGAGTCGAGTCGATGGCTAAATGAGCAACTTAGGTACTCGCTATGCTGCATTGCAGGTAAGTGATGCACTCAATTTCATGATTGACATGAACACTGACTTGAAACTTGAAGCCTGAGCTCATCTGCACCTATAACACAATGTTGGTGAGAGTAGCTGATGTCGCCTTCCTTCTCACAACCTCAATGAAGGGGCTCACACGTCCTTCATACTGTGCAAGGATTCTCTGTGCCCGTATTCACCTCTTGGATGAGGACAGTTTGAACGCACCCTATGTATTCAGCAAGCCATACCGCATGCCTAGTGCAATGAACTGTTATGCAGTCATCCGCACTGGCAGGATGCATGCCAAATACCTAAACTTGTTGAACTTCGACTATTTTGGGTGTTACATGATGGGATAGGACTTATCCTTACCTGT
>KV429191.1:0-25776 GCA_001632345.1 Daedalea quercina L-15889
TCACGTTCAACCCAAACCCTAGCGGTAAGTCTCCTTCCCCAGTATCTGACGCTGCTCCGGCTGAGGCAGTCTGAAAAGGTACGACGGCTATCCTCGTCAGAGCGGGCGTCTCCTTCGTTTCCGTAGACCAAGCCTGCTCCAATGCCGAGGCAGAGATCCCCACCTACGACTTTGAAGGCATCCAGGCCGCAGCGCGGGCCGAGTGGAACGAGCTCCTTGGCCGCATTCAGGTGGATCCCACCGGCGTTGACAATGACACCGTGTCCCTGTTCTACAGCTCGCTGTATAGAATCCATGTCGTTCCTGCAGACTGTAAGTTTCTGCACTGCGCTTCCCACATTGGTTCTGAACCTATTTGGAGAAGACACCGGAGAGAACCCTCTTTGGAACTCTACCGAACCGTATTACGACTCGTTCTACTGCAACGTGAGACCCATGCTGAATTGTATATCTCACAACAGAACTGACCAGTCTCTTTCAGTGGGATACCTTCAGGGCCCTCTATGCACTCTTGTCCTTGCAAGACCCTGTCAGCTTTGCTCGGATCGTGAGAGGCATGATAAATATACAGCAGCACGAAGGTGAGTCGCCGTGTTCCATGCGAACACCACACAATTGATCGCGAGGCTAAACACTCTTCGCTGGCCCACAGGGTGGCTTCCTGAGTGCCGCGGCTCGCTCACTCAGCAATTCATCCAGGGCGGTAGCAGTACGTCTATCGAGCATATTTTCTCCATTCTGCCGAGCGGCTGATGACGTCGTAGATGGTGATCCCATCCTCGGGGAATTCCTGGTGAAGTACGTTGCGCGAAGCTTCTCAGCTGTCCGCCACCGACTTGAATCACGTACATCGCAGGTACTACGACCAGGCAACCGAACTGAACGTCTCGGCTACAGACCTGTACTCGGCACTATTAGCAGATGCGGAGGACCAGCCGAGCAACTGGGATTTACAAGGGCGTCAGGTCAATATCTGGAAGTCATTGGGTGAGCCGTGTTCTAGGTCATACCGTCCTTCTGTCCAGATGGGGCGCTGACAGGCCGCTATTTAGGCTATATTCCGTCAGACGTGTGGGAGCCCACGGGCACGAACACTAAGCAGGTGTCCCGGACCATAGAGGTGAGCGATTTTCGTGTCGGGGATTTCGCCCGAAGAAAAACACCTACGACTTCCATAGTACTCATTCGACGACTTCGCGATTTCGCAAGTGGCTCGGATCATGGGAAACACCGCGGATGCCAGCAAGGTTCGAAGGCTGTCTCGCTGCATGACTCCTGAGAATAGGCTGACTTGGGCGTGCACGCAGTACGCTGAGCGCGCAGGAAACTTCGTCAACGTCTGGAACCCGAACGTTACCGTTCCGGGGTACGATAACATCACCGGCATGATGCAGGTGCGTGGGCTCTGGGCCCATGTTGGTTTTTTCAATTTTGCGGTCCCGCTGAATGGGTGAATGGACACATCTCGCTTGGACTTGCCTCGTGTGCCTGGCATGCAAATCCGTCCATGGCGACATCAGCCACGGTTCCTGAACGGTACATGGAATTACACCGACCCGCGCCACTGCAGCGTGAACGACCCGACGCAGTCGACGTGCTACCTGACTCCGGTGAATACAGATGGATTCTACGAGAGCTCTCCCTTGGTTGTGAGTCCCGACTTGTGACGTTGTTGTTTTGCCATTAACCCCGCATATAGTATTCACAGGTACAAGTGGCTTCTGTCATGACGTATATGTGCAGTGTGATCGATCCATCCTGCAGTTCGTACCGCACGATACCGCAAAATTGATCGAGCTCCAGGGCGGTGTGGACGCCTTCATCGAAAGGCTGAACTTCGTCATTGATGAGGTACGCGGTCAATTGCCCTGCATGAAATCGCGGCTTTGACATTGGGCGGGAAGCACTACTTCGATCCGACTGACGAACCTTCTATGCAAATTCCGTTCATGTACAACTACGCGAACGCGCCAGGGATGACGGCAATCCGTGCCAGGCAGGTCATCGACGAAAACTTCAACCTGACCGTGAGCGGCATCCCCGGGAACGATGGTAAGCGGATACTATCCGTGTGGCGTGAGCAAAACTGACGGACCCGATGCAGACTCTGGTATGCGTTCATTGACGCTGATGCGGCTGCGATACGTTTGGTCTGACAGACGGATAGGGGCGATGGGAACATGGGCATCGTTCCTCCTGCTCGGACTGTATCCTGTACCCGCCACGCGGCAGTACCTGCTGTCCTCTCCGTGGTTCCCACAGGTGTCGTTCTACAACCCCGTCTTCAACTCGACGACGACGATCATCGCGAACGGATTCGAAGGCAATCCCACGAACGGCACCGGGCAGATATTCGTCCAAGTGAGTCGTCATCGCGATGCAGTCCTTACACCCTTTCACGAAACACGATGTGACTCGTCTCCGACAATTAGAATGTCACCATCAATGGCGAGCCGTGGAACTCGACGTGCTATCTCGACTGGAGTGCGTTTGAAGCGGGCGCGACGATCGAGCTGCAGCTGACCGATAACGCGAACGTCACCTGCGGGGACGGCCCGCAGGCGCTGCCACCGTCTCTCTCGACGGGCGGCTTCGACTAGGTGTGGAAGCCGCAGAGTGTCATTCAGTTGACGTCCAGATGATCGATGTCGGAGGACAGTAAGTTTGATGCTGCACCTGCTAAGTAGCTCTCGGCGGTAAGATACTGAATACCGGGTGGTCACCGGGGTGCCCGAAATGTGACGTGTGTGTATGATTGTACGAACTGAATGACAGGAATTGTTAGTGTTGTATTTTCCCGATGTGGGAGGACTGTGAGCTTTCGCATGATGGCATGGTGAATCCAAATTACTGAATGAGTCATGGTGGTCACCGGCCGCGCAGCCGCCGCCTTGGTCCCCTTTGGCAGTTCTGTCTGTGTGTTTCGTGTCCGTGGGAGTGATGTGCCCAGACCCATGGTTGAGGATCCTGCCGGTTTGGTCAACATCCGCTCGGTACTATCACCGCTCGCGAGTGGCGGTCATGTCCTCCCGGTGAGTCACTGAGTTATCGCTGGCATCCGTACGGGCTCATTGATGCTGGTGCTCGCCGGTGGCGCGCTACCGCACGGTATGATGAAGGTTGGAATACTTGGATACCGATTCCTTGGGTAACGTGCCAGTGAGAGCCCCGCCCGCCCGAGATATAAGTATACGCCTCCCAGCGAGCTGGCTATGACGCAGACCTAGCGTAGAATGCATCGGGCTTTTCATAGTTTCACTACCAGGGGACCGGCGAAGGAGTGAGCTTTCTATTTCAGCGCGGCTGCGCCACAGACGCGTCCGAGTCATGCGCGGTAGACGTAATCATGCTTATCAGCGTGTACCGCCAGAGCGGCGCCTCGCTTGAGTCTCACTTCGAAATCTGGTAGATTCCTGAATGCGTCGTGCCTCGATGATGGCGACGCCCTCGCCGCTTGCCCTACAGCGGAGGAAAACAGGAAGATTACTCTGTGCTGCGTGTCCAAACGGTGTGTATGTCCTCCCTGGGAGCACCCCACCTGAGGCTCAGAATGATTGCTGAAGGATGTTGAAGGGTTGCTCAACTTGTCTCGCGGATGACGCGGTTATTTCGCCTCAAACTCAGTTGGTCAGTGACGATCCGTCAGCTTCTCGACTTGTTTGACGGTGGCACGATGGGCAGGAACACACAGGTCGAACGCCGGTATGGCTTCTCTATGTGGTTCGCCATATGGTGGACGCTCAGCAATGATCCGAGTCGCGCCTGCTCGCGCCAGCTACACGTTCCCGCAAGGCCCCGCCAACCTGCGCATTCTCGCCGATATCACCAACGGACTGCTAGCCGCGCTGCACGAACCCTGGCATAACGCTGACCTCTACGACCGGCCACCGTGTGTCGTCTGTTTGTATCGGAACTTCCTTCTTACTATCCACTGGGGTCACGATCAAGGGAGCCATGACGTTCCTTCCCAGGGCTCCGAAACGCGCTCGGGGCACTCTCCAGACCCCAGCGGTAAAATACCTTTCCCCAACAGGGCTATCCTTGTCGGACTGGCGTTTCCTTCCATCCCGCAGGCCAACTCTGTGCCATCGCCGAAACTTGAACGGAGGCCCCCAGGTACGTACGGCTTTCGACGGGCCATCCGGGCTGCAGCGCGGGCCGAGTGGAGCGAGCTGTTTGGTCGGCCGTCGAGGTGGAGCCTACCGATGGCGACAGCGGCCCCGCGCCCCCCCGTTCTACAGCGAGCTGTAGGATACATCATGGGGCCCCTGCAGACGGTGAGCTGTTATGCCATTTTCGTGGCGTTGTTCCTGAAACGAAGTGCCCTCGCGAAGACACGGACAAAGCCCCCCTGTGGAACCCTCCCGAGCCGCACCACTGGCCCGGCACATTCTCCCGCAATGTGAGTGGCCCATCCCGAGACATACACGCTTTGACGGACCTAACGGCTCTGGTGCAGTACTTGGGGCATTTTCAGGGTTCTGTACGCGCCCTTGTCCTGGTCGGGACGGAGACCAGTGGGAGACGGGGTGCACGGAAGACCACGACGCCCCTGGCAACTTTGCTCGGATCGTGAGAGGCGTGGTAAATAGACAGCGGTGAACCATGCCGCGCACCACGCACTGGTTGATCGCGAGGCTAACCACCCTTCCTTCGCCGGCCGAACGGTGCCGCGGCGCCCTCACTCAGCCATCCAGGGCGGCAGCAGTACGTCTGCCAGTGTCGAGTTGGTTCCTTTTTCCATTCTTCCGACCGGCTGACTGACGAGCTCGTAGACGGTGATCCCGTCCGCAGGCTCGGGGAATTTCTGGCCGCTGTACATTGCGCGATGTACTGTCGACATTTACACACATGATGGACCGTCAAGCACACGGACTGAGCGTACAGGCATCTACTCGGGCTTGTGAGCCAACGCGGAGGCCCCGCCGAACCACCTGGGTCTGCAAGGGCGTCAGGCCAACATGCGGACCTTGTGCTTGCAAGGTGAGCCGTATTCCAGGCCACGTCAAACACACCGTCCTTTAGGCTACATCCCGCCAGACGTGTGGGGGCCTCCCCCGGCACGCACCATCTCGGACGCTACTGGCGAGCGATCTCCATGCCGAGGTTCTCGCCGGGCACAAGTGACAGAGGCCCACAGCACGCCGTCGCCGCATCGCGGGCCCTGGGAAACCCCGCGGGCGGGCGACCGAGGTTCGCCGCCCCCGCCACCACCCACACCAGACACAGACCGATCTGTCGTGACACGCAGCGCAGTTGCGGGCGGCTTCGACAGTGTCTAGAATCTGGAACGCGGACGTCACCGCGGTTCCTGGGGGCGCGCGCGCGCGCGCGATGACATGTCGTGTCGTCGGCGTGTCGTCGGCGTGCCAGTGCCAGTGGTGGAGCACTGCGCTCTGGGCTCCACGCGCCCTGTGCCTTCTTCGGTCCCGCCGGACGACTGAATGGACGGCCTGCTGCCTCGTGGCGTTCGGCGTGCGGATCCGCGTGCATGACATCGGCCCCGCGCGCGCGCGATCCCTGGATGCGCGTATGCCAGGACTAACTACATGTAGGATACCGACCCGCGCCCGACGCAGTCCCCCACTGGCCGTGGTACGCCCATGAGCTCTTTCTCAGTCGTAAGTGGGCCGCTCTGTGCGCTAGGTTATCCGCGAATAACAGCGTGCTGGAATGCTCGCAGCTGCGAAACGGCTTGCGTCGCGATGATGCGTGCGGCGTCATCGACGCACCGTCCGTCAGTGCACGCTGCGCGGTACCGCACAACTGTTCGAGGCTGGACTGTATCATATCGACGAGGCCCATACCAAAGTCAGTCCTCGCGCTGACAGCCGTACGCGCAGCGCACTGGCAGCACTGCTCCGACAAGTCCAACCTCACCGCGAGCGGCATCCCCGCCGGGAACAACCGGTAAGCGGCTTAATCCCCATGTCGTAAGCGAACTTTGGAACTGACCGCCCGGCGTAGAGTGTCTGGTCAGTGGTATGCGTCGCGTCGACGCTGGTAGCTGCGCCTCGCGAGCGCGGTCTGACGTGACAGGGGCGATAGGACTCACATGGGCATCGTTCCCGCTCGGACGGTATCCCGTAGTACCCGCCACGCGGCAGGCAGTACCGCTACCTCTACCGCCCCCCAACTAGGCGAAAGGCATCTGCATTCAGTCCGGGTGCTCGTGCATCACGCTCGTACCGCAGGCCACGGTAGGTTTGATGCTGCGCCGCGGCGGCGGCCCATCACGGCTGAAGTAGGTATTACTGAATGCTGGTCGGACGGCCTCGCCGGGGTGCCCGAGGCGCGTCGCATCCGTGCGAGCGACTGTATGCAGTGCGGAGGACTGAATGGGGTCCCTCTTTATGGGGAGGACGGTGGACTTTCGTGCGCGGGCGATTTGGACTTGCGCGCGGGGGCCATGGCCGTGCATGATACCGTGAACGTTTGAACCTTCGCGCGCAGGTCTGCTGCTCCGTGAAGCATGGAGGCGGATGCGGGGTGGCGCTGGTCCGCGCGGCGCGGCAGCTGACCGCCCACCGCAGAGCCAAGACTAAGACTTGGACTAAGTTGTCGTGGCGTGGGCCTCGTGGAGCATTGCGTTACCGTCCGAGGGCGTGCGCGCGGCGCGATGACGCGCGGACTTGTAGTGCATTCCCCAGCCTGCACGAGCCCACCCCGTGCAGTCTCAGTAGTAAGTTAGTAGACGGAAGCGCAGATGGCCGACAGATACCGCGCGTGCGCGATAGTACATACTTGTTAGTACGTGCGCACCGGCCGCGTCCTGCACAAGATGCGCTCGGACCCAAAAAGAAATAGGAAACGCGTCGGCAGCTGTACGGTGAGTACTGTGATAGCACCGCGTGTTGGCGGGCCGCGCGTCCGCCAGAGGCCGAGACAGCCAGCTGCAGCCTGAGAGAAGGAGAAGGAACGCGCGCGCCCGCACACGGCGAGTGAGTCGCGGTGAGAAACGATCACAGACAGGCTAGCGCCGCCCCGGTGCTATGTATGAACGCCCCCCCGGCCCGAAAGGGGATACGATAGCACCGCACGCAGATCGAGCACTCACTCCCCCTGCCTGCCTTGCATGCCGCATCCGCGGTAGTCTCGGCAACAGGGTCCATCCACTAAGTACCAGCGCGCCGCGCGCGGGATCCCTCGAGTGCCCGGGGAGCCCCAACTTGAATATTTGAATGCCCACCCGCGCGCGCGTCGAGTCGGCCGGTAGCCACGCCCCCTCCGAGACGCAGCATGCGCACCGACTCGGAGTCGAGAGCCCGCTGATAGAGTTCGATATAGCCGTGTCCCACAGGCGTGTGCTATTCCTGGCATACATAACCCCGCGCGCCCGCGCGCGCTGCCGCTCGCATCCGGTTCTCGTAAGAACGCGTTGGGGCGGGCCTGCGGGGCGGACGTACGTGCGGCGCGATCACCTGCCAGGGAGCTGCTGCTCCCCCCGCGCCGCGCTTTTACGTCGCGCGACGCGCGCGTGCCTGCCCCGCACGCGCACGAAGCAAAAAAAAAAGTCCGACTTTCGCGGGCGCGCGCGCCGGGGCGGGGCGGGGGATCTCGGGCGCGCCCGGCCACGGTGCGCTTCCCGCGGCGACTGGCAGCGGGCGTTCCAGTCACAGGTTGAGATTACAGCACTACTGTATACAGTTGGCACGATCTGGCATGATCCCCCACGGCCGCGGGCTGCGATCGCCAAATGGGCTCTCGCAATCCCCTGCGCGCGCGTCCTGTGCGGTGGGCGGTGTGCGGGCCACTGGCAGGCTGAGTGATACCGGCTTACGGGGCGCGGGACGGGTATGAATAGCGAGCTTCGGTCGGCACGCGCCCCTGCGAGAGGGCCCGTCGCGGACCTCGCTGGGAAGGAGGGAAGGAGGCGCGTCGCGCGGGCGGGCTGCGGCCGCGGTGGAGGCGCCGCGCCCGACCGGCGCGCTGCTGATCGCTCGCCACGGCACGGCACGCCCCGCCCCGCCACAGCTGCAACTGGGGGCTCGACGGAGATGCGTGCGCGAGAAGGGCGCGTGCAGCTGCAGGTAGGTCAGTCGTGTGCGAGGATCACAGGACGAGCGCCGCACTTACGTCTGCGCGGGGTGCCTTCCATTCGCCCGCGCGCAGCGTGACCCGCGGCCAGCGAATCGCAGCGCAGTGCGCGTCCGTGGTGGCATCCAAAGGTACTTAGCAGTGTCCCCCACTCGCCGGTCGGCGAGCCTGCCTCGGACACTAATTTCTTACGCGAGAGGCCGACGCGCGCGTGGTCGTGATTGTTCGGGACACCCGTCCACCCCGGAAGAAAGTCCTGCGTCAGATGATTATAGGAGAATGCGTCTAGAGTGTCTGAGCTCCAGCGGGTCCGCGCCGGCTGGTCGTGGAACACGCACAAGTATGGACCTGCGAGGCACCGCCGTCACGGTCAGGCTTCTGTCGCCCAGAAGCCCCCCGACGCCAGGGCCAAGCCCTGCCTGCCGTGACGGGTCCTGAATCTGAATATGAATATGAATATGGATATGGATATTGGCTGCTTGCCTTCCTGCCAGTGGAGCTGACCCGCTGACGGCTGATCAAGTACCAGTAGTGCCAGCGTGCGCACGGATCGCCATCCATGCCGGCACGCGCACAGCGCGCCGAGCACACCGAAGGCGAGCGCCAGCGCACCCTTCTCCACGTTGGCTTCTCGAACGGCAGAAGTGCTGCGCGTCGGGGGTCGCAGTGCATATGGCAATGGACGTGCGCGTGCCAGAGAAGGGATCCGCACGGGGTGGGGGCGCGCGGAAGAGATCCGGGAGCGCAGATTAGCTCCCTATGAGCCTAGTCTGGCGGGCTTCCTCGCGCATGCGCAGCCGGTGACAGCCTGCCAGGGGAGCGCATTCAGCGACGCGCCGCGGGTGGGAGCGGCGACGGCGCCTGCCGGCCTGCCGGCGTGCGTTCTGCTTCTGTTCCACTGGCACCCGCCGTACGCATGCCAGGAGATGCGCTAACCGCATGGGGCAGCCGGCGCCGTCTCGCGGGCGACCGCCCCGGCCCGCCCCGCCGGCCGTCCGCGGGTGGCGCACTCGCAGGGTGTCTGCAGCCAGGCGCGAGGAGGCCCGCCCTGGGCCGGGGCGGTGAGAGACTGAGGGCGCGGCTGACTGAGGGCGACGTTTGGGGCGCGCGAGCCTGAGGATGCAGTGGCAGTGGCCGGCGGGTGTACGGTGCGAGCGCGAGCGCCTGGGCATGGAACGGGGGGTGGGGGTGCGGTGCGGACTGGGGCCGCGGACGCGCGAAGGCTAAGTCCGTGTGATTGTCGCCCTGGGGGCAGGTGTGGGAAGACGTGCGAGGGGAGGGAATGTCGCGCACCGGGAAGCCCTCGCGGCGTCGCACTGGCAGGCCGTGCAGTGCCTGGTATTTGGCAGGGGCGGCCCACAGCGAGAGGGCGGGCGCCCGCGCGATGGGTGTGAGATAGAGGGCGATAGGCTTACGTGGGGGAAGGAAGGATCATGACATATCTCTGCGGTGGATCTGAGTGCGCTTGGGCGCGTACCAAGTACTAGTCGCTCGCCAGCCAGCCAGAGCCAGGGTCCTCCCTCTGCCGATTGTCGGGCGTGGGCCCACCGGGGCGGTAACTGCCAGCAGCCACACAGTCTGCGTGCACACCACCATCCGCGCGAAACTCGCCTCAAAGGCGGCTGGCATCCGCTCCCAGTGCTGCCTGATCATCTCTCCACCCGCTCGCCCCCGCCCCCGCCCCTGTCCCCCGTGTCTGCCCCCCGCTCGCCCCGCCCACCGCGCCGAGGCCTGATCTGCTTCCGCGCTCCACTCTGATCGCACCCATCGGAGCCTGCCAGTGGAACTGGACGACGCGAGCAATGTACGCTCCCCGCTTACCAACTCCGACTCCGACCATGTACTACGCCTCCCCGCCCCCCGCCCGTGCGACGACGTCGACGACGGCGGCGGCGAGCTACGGCACCGACGCCGCGGCGGCCCGCGCGCACCCCCGCCCGCCGCGCGGCGACGACGCAAATCCAATTCGCGCGTACACCGCCGACCCAGACTCGGGGCGTTGGCTCGCGCCCCAGCCTCAGAACTCCGACCGCATTTCGTATACGTCCCACGGTGGCGGCGCGGCCCCGTACGGGTCCCAGACCGAGACCAGTGGGGGTGGCGGCAGCAGCAGCAGCAGTGCGCGGTACGTTGGCGACCTCGCGGCGGCGGCGGCGGCTCACGCGCGCACGACACCCAGCACTGGTCCCCCGTCGCCCCCGTCGCCGAGCCCGCCATACTACCCACCGCCGCCGCCGCCCGCAGCGATGATGATGATGCCCCGCGATGCCGGCTGCGCAGGGGGCTTCGGACCACGCGTCGTAAGTGCGATCTCCCCGTCCGATAACCTCCTTCGCGCCCCTTCTAAATGAAATCGGACGCGCCCCTCCCAGCCCGTGTACGGCACCACCACCCACCACCAATGCCAACAGCCCGCGGGCCCGCGCGAGCCTGCCCTCGCTTCCCATGCCCACGCCCACGCCCATGCCCACGCTCACGCCCACGCCCGCCCCCGCCCCTGCGCCACGCCGCTCGCCGCTCGCCCGTCGCCCGCACCCGCCGCGCACGTCAAGCAGGAGATCAAGCAGGAGGACGGCGACGCGGAGATGGCCTGGCTCGCGTCCCCCGGTGACGGTGCGCCCCCGTACGCAGCCTCCCCCGCCTCCCCCCGCCGCCCCCCCGCCGCGCCCGCGCACTACGGCCCCTTCGTCAAGCCAGAGCCTGCCCCCTCGTACGGCGACTACGCCGCGTACGACGCCGCGCCCCACCGCCACCCCTACGGCTCGCCCGCGGCGTACCCCGCCAGCAGCGCGAGCCCCGTCGACTACGGCCTCCTCCCGGAGGTCTACCCCGGCAGCCACGCACTCGTACGTCGAGCGCGCCCTCTTCCGTCGCCATTCACTGACGCGCGTGTCTTGCAGGCGGCGGACTACGACGAGTTCGCGCAGGCCCCGTCGTGGCCGTACGCGCCCTACGCTGCCGCCCCCGTCCCCGCCCCCGCCGCCGAGCCCCCGCAGTCGCCCGCGGACGACGCCTACGCCCACCACCACCACGCGTACCCCGCCCCCATCCAGAACCACCGCTCCTACACGCTCGAGAACGCCATGACGCCCGTCACCCCCGTCGAGCGCGTCCCACCGCCGCCGCCGCCCGCCGTGCCCTCGCACGGACGCCCCCCGATGGGCAGCCTCCCCCTCCCGGAAGACGGCGAGCCCGGGGCGCCGCCCGCGTCCGAGGCCGCACGCCAGACCGCGCGCACGCACACCGCCCCGCAGACGGCGAGCTCGTCGACGCACGGGCAGCCCGTCCGCCGCGGGCGCGGGCGCCCCAAGAAGCACGCGCCGCCGAGCACGCGGGCCTCCCCGCCGCCCCCGCCCGTCAACTACCCCTACCCGCCGCCCGACGCGCCCGTCCGCGTGCCGCCGCCGCACGGCCGCTGGACGGACGCGCCCCCGTCGTCCACGCCCGCGCCCGCGCCGCAGGTGTCGCTGGACGAGATCCCGTTCCCCGAGGGCGCGGAGCCGCCGCCGGGCCAGCAGATGTTCAAGCTCACGTCGCCCGGCGTGCCCCGCGAACCCGCGAAGAAGAAGCCGATCATGGCGTGCCTGTTCTGCCGCGAGCG
The DNA here is from genome assembly GCA_001632345.1 of Daedalea quercina L-15889. Taxonomy (NCBI): domain Eukaryota; kingdom Fungi; phylum Basidiomycota; class Agaricomycetes; order Polyporales; family Fomitopsidaceae; genus Fomitopsis; species Fomitopsis quercina. The sequence continues at coordinate 11,639 of KV429191.1, forward strand.
CAAGATCGCGTGCGGCCCGCCCGCGCAGGGCGCCGCGGAGCAGCGATGCAAGTGAGTGCCGTGCGCCCCCCGCCCCCCGCTCTGTGCCTGTGCTTGTGCTTGTGCTTGGGCTTGGGCTTGGGCTTGGGCTTGGGACGCGTCTGCTGAGTGCTGATCCCGCGATTCTGTTTGTTGTTTGCAGTCAGTGCGCGCGCCGCGATCTGGTGTGCGAGTACCCGAAGGAGTCGCGCCGGGGCATGCACAAGCGCTTCCCCCGCGCGCCGAAGACGACGCGCGAGCACGGCGAGCCCGGCCACGGCCACCCTGCTGCGGACGGCGCCGACTTCAACACCACCACCACCACCACGGACGAACGTGCGCCCGAGCCCGCCGACGCGCGGTCCCCGTCGTCCGCCCCGCCCACCGGCGCCAGGGACCCGCGGAAGGCGGCGCAGCGCAGGGGGGCGACGGCTGCTTCTGTGATGCACATGGACGCGTCGGCGGCCGCGTAAGTAGGTGGCGCGGCGCGGCCCTGATTTTCATGACATGTGCGTGGAACGCTTGCTGTCGTCATTGGGCGTGGGCTCCCTTCTGTCGCTTGGGTCTGCCCGGGGCTTCTTTTTGCTTTTTTGTTCTGCTTCGGAGTGGAGGTACTGTACATGGCTACTCGCTGTTCCGCGCTATCGCTATCGCTCTCGCTGTCAATGCTGGCTGCTGCTGCTGCTGCTGCTGCTGTGTCGCTGTCGTCGGTTGCTTGTCATGCTACGCTATTGAGGTCTACTAGGTCTAGGTCTGCTGGAGTCGGTACGATACCCCTCGGATGTATTATATGATGTCTACATGCTTGACAAATGTTGCTGCGGGTGCCATCATACCGCCGACCATAGCACTATTGCAAAGAAACCATGGTTTCGGGTGGGAAGAAAAACTCAGAGGAAGCGATACAACTTTCTCTCCCATACGTTTATGCACCAGGAAAGCGGTCTAGAGTGAGGCAAGGGTCCCATAGCATCGTTGCCGCAAGAAAACCCACCCTCGTTGCGCCTTTCCCCAGCCTCCGTGAGAAATCATTCCCATTCCTTTGCCCTTCTGTGCCCACGAAATCGCAATACGTACAAATCTTTGTAGTCCAGACTACAGGTCGTCGAGCCCGCAGTGCGCCGACCAGTTACGGGGTGTCGTTCGTGTGGGAAGGACTCTCCTCTCTTCTGGCGCGATCTGCTGTCTGGACGACAACGCACTACTTCGGGCGAGCCAGGTCAGCCCAGCCTGTCTCCAGAACCCGGGCACTGACCTGGCAGAAGTCACAGCGGCCCTGCTCCCCACGCCGTGACCGTACCCCACGGCCTTCCATTTAGCCTTGGTCTCCGGGAAGCTGGCGACGTGCTCCCTGATCCTGCGCATGCCCGCGTCGACGAAGTCCGCGGGCAGCCACCGCGTCTGTGCGCCGAGGGTCTCCCCGCGCGCCGCGGCGACGTCGAGCAGCTGCGCGATGTCGTGGACGTCGTCCCACTGCTTCGGGCGCATGTAGTGCTTCGGCGAGTCCCGGTGGTCCGTCCACGCCTGCAGCTTCATGAGCAGCAGCAGCATGAGCGGCATCGCGGGCAGCCCGCGGATCGTCTCGACGCGCCGCGCGGGCACGTCCGGGATGTGCATGATCCCCGGCGCGAGCAGGTCGACCTTGCACCGCCGCGCGAGTACACGGGCCCGAGCCGGTACCAGAGCACCTTGTACGTCGCGAACGGGTCTTTGGACGGGACGAGGTAAAACTGCGCATCCGCCGCGACGAGCATGCGCTTCAGCTCCTCCTGCTCATGCTCGCTCGTGAGCACGACGAGGTCCACACCCTGCCCGTTCAGGTCAAGCATGTCAGCGGCGCGGCGCGGCGCGGACGGAGGGGGCGACGCACGTTCGGGGAGCGTGTCGTGCCGTAGAGCGCGCATGCGACGCCGCCCGTGAGGCAGCACCCCAGGCCGTAACGCGCGAAGATGCGCGCCGCCTTCTTCGCGATGTCGTGGAGCTCCGAGGTCGTCGCCATGTATGCACTCCACGCACTTGCACGCAGGGCTGCGAATGGAAGCACCGGCAGGCGAGCAAGAGGGAGGCGAAGCTCGAGAGGATGGTCGGCAACGCCTTTTTCTGCCTTGCACGCCGTCCTTCTGCCTTATCTCGTCCTATCCGGTGGGCGAGACGGTCGTCCGGAAGCGCGAAACGCGCTGCCAAACTCTGTCACGAGTCGTCTCTGCGATGATATCGAAGCGTACAGTCATGAAGTGCGAAGGGCAAGTGGAATGCTCACCTGGGCTTAGCAGAAGCGTCTTGCGCGCTCACTGCGTTGAAGTCTCGCCACGGTGATGATGCACCAGTAAGACTGTCTTCTGTACACGTAAATGCACTTCAGCAACATCGTAATCGCAGCACACTTCGCGAGGTTATTTGATAGAAGGGGACAGCGGGCTCAGACTCGGAACCTGACTTCTGTCTGGTTCGTGAGCACCACGATGCACCACAAATTAGGTGATAGGGTGGCTGTCGCAGCATAAGGAAATGTCAACCAGCAGGACAGTAAGAGATATCCGAACAAGCTGCATACCGCCCGGACCTACCTGCCGAAGACACGAGGAATTTTTACAGTATCGACACGAATCTGATGGAGTTCTGCTGACAACAATGAATCGCGCGGGACGTGGATCCGCATGCACGAGATTGACCATTGACCGTGTATAGTATGCTCCCAAAGCCAAATCCAACGATTAGTAGGCATGTGCAGATTAAGGCGAGACGGTTAGACGTGTATCGGAAGCATGAACGAGGGTATAGTTTCAGTGTCCGGTATCTTCCCGAGCCCAAGACAGAGGTATCACCTAACAAGGATGTCAACATGCATCGCAGCGGGAGAGGAAGAATACAGACCATACAAACCGAGAACCGCCAAAGCAAAACGAGGGGCAACGCATCCATGTCGATCTACATAACTCCAACGACCCTCCAATTTGTCTCCGTGTCAGGGAAGGCGCTGGCGAATTCTGTCATTCTGCCCAGGGCCGCGTAGACAGCTGTCAGCGGCAGCCACTCGAGCAGCGCCTTCGTGCTCAGATCTCCGCCTCGGCCCCGGATGGTGAACAGCAACTCTCGGATGTCCTTGACGTCGTCGTCGTGCTGCTTGGACTTCATGTACGACTGCACGCATACGCGGCGGTCAGACCAGGTCTGGAGCTTCAAGAACATGAGAACAGGGAGGGGCATCACGGGCAGCTTGCGCAAGGTCTCGATGTGGTCCTTGGGCACCTCGGGGATGTTGAGCACGTCTGGAAGGAGGACGTGAACTTCGCAGCCACGCTTGCGCTCCCCGGACTGGTGGGGAAGCTTATAGCACAGGGCCTTGTGCTTGGCGTGAACGTCCTTCGAAGTGATGAGGTAGAAGTCAGAGTCGCTCTCTGTGACCATTTCCTTCAACTCATCCTGCTTATGCTCCTCCGACGAGACGACCACGACGACATCCTATAGCATCGACCGAGGCAATCAGGACGACAGATGCTGACAGAAGAAATAGGAATTGGGCGCACATAGGGGCGTCTCGGTACACCCTGGAGGGCACATGCCAGGTCGCCCGTGAGACAGCAGGCCAGGTCGCGCCCCGCGAAGATGTCCACGACCTTCTTGGCAATGCTGCATAGTTCGTCCAAGGATGCTGGTCGGGTTGCCTTCGCAGCTTTCTCCGACATGTCTAGACGGCTCGCCAGCGAGTTCGGAGTAGGAGGTGAGGTGATACGCTGGGGCCGCGCATTATTTACGTGGATATGATGGTACCGGTGCGCGCCTCGGATCCCCAGGCAAGGTTGCCACCGCGTCATATCGTACCGACTCGGTTCGGCTTGACTCAAATGGCGTCCCGCCGACCCCATATCCTTGTTCTCTGTTCTCATTTTGCGCTCCCGACTATTCGGACTATGTACTACATATTCTAATGCGGTGGCACGACCTCTTCGTAAATGTGGCACGTTTTTATGCAGGGTCATGTTTGCTAGTCTTCAGTGAAGCGGATCGAGAAAGATCATTGTCCCAACCCCTAGACAGGTATACTCAGTTCTTCTGCTACTCAGCATGCGATATGATAGACTACTTACCGTATTGATTCACCCCTTAGATGTCATGATTCAAAAAAATCAGGGTCAGGAACTGCATGCACGGTTCAGCTCATTCCAACAGACAGCGAACTTCCGCAGCCAACCGCAGCATGGGAGCGTACTTCTAGACCTGCGCTGACAGACGTTCAAACGTTCATCAGTCGCTATCAGGCCGGTATCTCAATGAAAGAGAAGGGTTTGAATGGCTCCAATCGCCGGAAATGAACATCCATGACGGCAACCACACGGACTGCTTTGCTACCATGATGAGGCAGCGACGTCGTGGGCGAGCCTGGAATGTCATGACAAGGTGGTTTGGCTGTCTGGCAGACATGAAGAGAGTTGCTGCGCCACGGAACGAAGTCATAAATGTCCCAGTCTGTAACCGGAAGCACTGATGCAAAGCGCCCTGTTTCATATGAACTTCCAGGAGGACAAGGCAGGGAATGAAGAGGATGATACTGTCTGGATCTCGCCTAAACCTTGGCCTCGACTTGCGAGTGGCTAACATAGTATTCATGCAAAGATTGGACACTTATCACGCGTAGAACGACTTGTGGAGTTACCTACTGGAGGTCGGTGAGTCAATAACAGGCTGTCATTCTGCTGAAGTGATTAACTGGTATATTTTGCGTTAGGAGCCTTGCGCTCGCTCGACGAGTTCGTTGATATACGACCATCTGCCCCTCGTAGACTGAACGATACCATCAGGTAGCCTCGCTCATGCTTACGTTGCGAGCATGCGCTGGGGACGCTACAAGGACCATAGGTTCAACATGCGACCGCACTGATGACTTCTCTGCTCATGAGTGCCGCTGCAACTAGGGCAAGCCGAATGATGACAAGATACATGGAAGATTCGATGGCCATTGGATTCCAACACACCGTAGTCACGGTAAGTTACCATAATACTTCGCAAACGCAGATCATCAACTTTTGGAAGGCCCCGGCTGCTCCCGGGTGCGAACTCTCCATTGTATGCGACCATGGCGCCGGTACCTTCGGAACATCCGCGGCTTATTGGCGTTCTACGTGGCCCAACCTGTTCTGGCTTATCTTCGTGAACGTCTATGTTATGCGTGGTTAGGCTGCTGGCCCGAGCCCTTCAGATATGTTCTCGTCGTTCCCACGGAGTTAGGTGGATGGCTAAACTCTGTCAGCTCAGATGCCCTGTTTGATGCATTGCTCGAATTGCTCGAAGCATACATTGCCCGAAGTGGGTATGCTAGTCATTGCGAAGAGCTCTGGAACTGCTTCAGTTCACACTTGCTTCAGGAGTTCCCCCACGGTTTGTTGTATATGGCCGATCTTTTCCCGAACGCGGTCGCTCTATCCTCGGAAGGGCTCGTCTGTGGCGGGAACAGTGAGAAACAGGTTGACAAGCGGTTCACTGCCGTCGAACTCTGTTTAGCTATCCCTGCGCGTTGCTAAGGACATTACATTGGTGTGTTTGCCAACGATCACTATACCGATTCATCCACTAACCAGATGAGAGTGTTAGGATACGACCTCGCACACATTGTTGCTGAACGTAGCCCTTCCCTTCGAAGGGGATAAGATGGCGGCTATTAGGTCACGTTGGCATTGGCACCGATCCAATGACCTCGCTGACGTTGTTACTTCTGTCAGACTACTCCCAAGGGCGGGCACAATAGTAGGAACAACTCTCTTCATACCTTCCGCCCGCGCGAAAGATCGACTTGTCGTATGGGACGTCTCTCCTGCTATATGCTCCTCGTTGACACTGTATACGCGGCAAAGCTATCATTGCTGGTCCGGACCCGTGTCTGATGCCGCTTGCGAATGCGCTGAGAAGCTGCGGGTGCCATTATGCCGCCGGCGTCCCGTCTGTGTCTCCAGAGGTCACTTGTCCTCGGAGAGCCCTGTTTACCTTACTGACCAATTGTGTAGGGGCCACATTCGCCGAGCTATGTGTCATTGGGAAGGTCGTACCAAAGCGCTGTACGAGTCTTGCTTTGGGCTGTGTTGATGCGAGAGCGCGTACATGGGTGCGAATGATGACAGGGTGATCTTAGGTGAAGTTATGTGCTACATTCACCATGCTTCAATAGTCTCACCAATGCAAAGTTGCAGACTACGATTGTGCCTGGCTCACGAGATCGAGCGAATCGTGCTTCTCGTGGCAATGTCAATCCGGGAAAATGTGGGGTGATCATGAGGCATTCGTGCTCTGAATGCTTGGGCCCTAGCACATCACCTGCTCACTGGTTCTGACTGTCTCAGTTGTTATTCTGAGCGTACGCCGTCCATATAAATTCGTTCACTCGTTGCGTGTACGGGTTGAAGAACTCGCATTCTTCCTGCGAAGTTCACCTCCTCTTTCCTCTTTTTACGACAACCACGAAGTCAACATGGCGGTCAGCGCGACGGTAGCGACGGAGGCGAGAACGGGCATCGCGCATCTTCTCGACCCGAACAGGAAGTGGTACAACAATCGTCGGTATGTGTCCTTTCATTTCGGCGCCTTCCGCCACCGGTACTCATCCGCTTCTCGCAGACTCATTATTCTGCATGCATGGATCGTCCTCTTGTACGTCGAGGGGATGCCGTAGATGCTCCACATTATTATTGACGTACGCGCTCTGCATAGTGTTATCATCTCTTCCGCCAATGGATTCGACGGGAGTCTCATGAATAACTTTCAATCGTTGTACCAATGGGAGGACTATTTCCACAACCCGTCTGGGTCGCTCCTCGGTGCCCTCAGTGCCATGCAGGTCAGTCACACTTTCTACGGTACCCACGTGAGCTGAAGGCAGACGTAGAACATAGGCTCCTTGGCAGCATATCCATTCGCACCGTACCTATCGGACGGGATTGGACGACGGGCGACCATCTTCCTTGGTGCTATCATTACTCTGGTTGGCGTCGCTACCCAATCCGCTGCGTACAACATCGGAATGTTCATCGCAGGACGGTCTGTAGATTCCACGGCCACACAATTACATAGTTAACGGAAATGATTAGCTTTCTCATCGGCTACGGTGTCTGCTTCGCAAGTATGCCACAATTCTGCCGCGCCGAAGACTTACTCACGCGATGATCCCCACAGCAAATGCCGCACCGATGCTCGTCACTGAAATCTCTTATCCCACATACCGTGCACCCCTGACGTCCGTGTACAACTCGCTTTGGTATTCAGGAAACGTGATGTGCGTACCATCCGTCCGGTCCATGGCTCCGAACGCAACCGATGACGCTATGACACAGTGCTTCCTGGACGACTTACGGCACAGCTTACATGCCTAACCAGTGGTCCTGGCGCATTCCTTCGATCATTCAGGGTATACCGTCCGCCATCCAGCTGTTCATCATCTTTCTGGCACCGGAGAGTCCTAGATGGCTCATCTCTAAAGGGAGAGAGGCGGAGGGCCTAAAGGTGCTTGCGTACTACCACGCTGATGGTAATGACCAAGACCCGCTTGTGCAATTTGAGTTCGAAGAGATCAGGGCTGCAATCGCATATGACCGCGAAGGTGCGGATGAGGGGTCTATCTCCTGATTTATAATGCGACTGATTCAAGAGTCTAGTTAACAAGGACGTTGGCTGGCTCACGCTTGTCAAGACACCCGGAAATAGAAGGCGGATCCTAACTGCTGTTGCCATTGGATGGTTCTCACAGTGGTCCGGAAACGGCCTCGTGTCGTACTATCTGAATAAGGTATTCGATACTATCGGTATAACCAGCACCACGACCCAGCTTCTCATTACTGGGTAAGTCTTGGAAAGACCTTACTCTGCATTCGCACTGATTTTTGGTCAGCATTCTCGCCATCTGGAACCTTGTTATTTCGATCGGCGCCTCCTTTCTGGTCGACAGAGCCGGACGCCGACCGCTCTTCTTGTGGGCGACCGGGGGCAGCTTGGTTTTCTTCATCCTTCAGACTATCTGCTCAGCGCAATACGCTATGCACGAGAATCCGGCTGCTGCGCACGCCGTCATCGCATTTATATTCCTCTACTACGGATTCTATGAGTGAGTATGTGTCACTTGACAGAAGCGCGCCTTGACTCAAGCAATCCCGTGCCGGTAGCCTGGCCTACACGCCTCTAATTATTACCTATACCGTCGAGATTATGCCGAACTCGCTCCGAGCAAAGGGCCTTACTGTATACAGCGTCGCCGTCTCGCTCGGTCTTATCTTCAACCAGTATGTCAACCCGGTTGCCTTGCAGAGGCTTGCCTGGAAGTACTACGTGCGTTGCGTCCTTCGCTCTGCATAAGCGCCGCATAAACTCATGTACGACATGTCATAGATCTTCTACTGCTGCTGGATCGCCTTCGAGTTCGTTTTCATATACTTTATGCTCGTGGAGACCAAGAATCGCACCTTGGAAGAGACCGCAGCCCTGTTTGACCACAAGGATCTTGCCAAGGAAGTGGCTGAAGTCATCGAAAGCCCTGCGGACGAAAAGGAACAGAAAGGCACAGTATCTGACAAGGCATCTGAGACGGTAATCGAGGAGGTAACTGTGGCATGAGGTCCCAACAAGCGTTGATTGTGCCATTCTAAGTTTCTGGCTACACTCTCGCTGGCAGTCTCTTACGAACAGGGATCAGTGCGTAGTTGGCTCGTCGTTGCGCACGTGCGTTGCCCGTGTACCTACCTATACATCTATAAAAGTTGCATTCGAGACCACATGCCATGTGGAAGCGAGCAGGCCGCGCGAAGAAGCATTTACAGGCGAACTTACTTCTCATCTGACCAGGATTTCCACGGGGCCTTATCTCTTGCGCGTGGCTTCGGGATGTCTGACGAGCGCTGAACAATGCAGGCATGGTAGACGATACTGCGAGATCTGCTCCTTTGTTTGTGAGCGCGTTCACCTGCTTAGACAGTCCCTCCTTCAACTCCAACCACTTCACAACTTCACTGTGCAGGTGAATGGCTCCGCCCCCGACGTATGAAGAGATCTGCGAGATTTCAGGAAGGGCTGTGTCCATATTCAGCGAGTCCGGTTATGATTGCTGCCTCTTTGAAAGCACGGCCTGTGCACTGTATGGTACTACGAGGTGTCCCAACGTACGTACGACCTCAGATGTAACGCGCTTCCACTATGGCTGATCATCGTGTTCAGGACGTAGATCTCATTGTTCTCGCTGATGTGGATACCGAATATCTAAAGCAGCTTCTAGCTGCCGCAGACGACCACTTTTTCCTTGTGCCGCCAAAGAGTTGGAACGCAGACTACGAGATCTTGTGGTACGAGTTGCCGTCTACTCGCCTCGGCGCAAAGCGCAAATGCAAGGTCGACATCCTAGTCCCCGGCATCCTCAATATTCCAAACATTCCCAGCCTACAGGTCAAGCGCAAAAGCGGATTGCCTGTGATGCCATTGCTCCCTCTGCTCCTGATGAAGCTTCAGGGATGGACGGATCATCGCGACTCTAATCGGAGGGACTTCCGGGAGAAACAACACGTCGACGTGGAAGACATCGAGGAGCTGCTGGCGATCACTTGCAACACACGGACGTACATCAGCAGTAACAGCCTTAGCTGGCTACTGAAAGACTTCGTCCATGGCGCTCAGGACCGCGTGTACGATTATGTGGAGGAATTCCCCGAAACGGCCTTGCAATGGGAGACTCTGGGATTCCAGGCCTATTATTAGCCAAGCTGTTCGCCTGTCTTCGGGTATGTACCTCTCAGCGTCGTCCTCCGCCATCGAGAAACATCGTTTGATGTGCCCTCCCGGTTTTACGCAGGCTTGGTCTCCGCGAGATGCTTAGCAGCGGCATGTACGAGGCTGGCAAAGCATCCGATCAGCCACGGTACTCTGATCCTGACCTATATCATGTGTCCGTGCAAAGTGGAAGTGGTTTGGACTTATTGTAGGGTTTCAATTTGGGCTGGAAGGACGAGCGGAATCTTCAACTTGGCGACTAGATCGGATGAAAATACTTGTCGTTTGGATTCAAAGTAGCATCTTGTACTTCAAACTCGTCGCAGGTGGTCTAAGCCTTGTCCTTGGCGTTGACGAACCAACTTGTGCCGGCTACTCAAAACATGCCATATCCATCCGTACCCGGTAAGTCTACAACGACGATGAGATTCATATTCCGAAGGAACCCCTGGCATTGGCGTGTTATTCATTTTTTTTTACAATGCGGCCGAAAGAACTTGGTGCAGCATAGTGAGTACGCGGTGCTTGAGAGGAAGTCATGGCACACGAACGTCCACGTTTCTTCTGTGTAATCTGTCGCGTTCTACTATTGTACAGGCGAGACTTTGGAGATATGCTGGTTGACTACGGGTCGTGTTCAGGGCAGGCGCCTAGCTTAGGTCATCAGCATCTCGTGAGTCGACGCTTTACTGTGAACCACCCTGTAGTTCGAAACTTCTGCTTGAACGACGGCGGGGTACAGGCCAGCACTATATGATAATGTCCGCAATATGTCGCACACGAGTGTCATTACGTCCGTCACCACAAGCAGTCAGAACAAGGGCCACATGACAGGAATTATCATTTGTGAGCAGAGTACTTCTTCGCGCATCCATCTGAAGAGTTCTGATTTGAAGTCGTCGAGGGTGCAAGAAGAACGAATGGTGGGGGTCAACGGCAAAGTATGAGGCTTTGTGAATGGATCTGTACTACCGGCCCTAGAGTCTGCCATCATCGCCGGTCAATATGAAGGAAGGCTTAGTCATGAGCGAGTGCGGTGACAGTGACTTCAAGGCATTCAGTAAGTGGACTGTGACATCTTATGATCAAGGTACTCACGGATGAATTTAGGCGGAATGACAAGCTGCTAATGAGACTTTCAATTGGCGTCCGCTCTTGTAAGTACATTGTGGGTTTTCCCAGGTCAGTATGACTGTTGGCATCTGCATCATCGCGCGAAACGGCGACGAAGCGAACTATGGCGGTGGCAACGGCGTGGTTCACTAAATTAGGTAGAGAACTGGCTTCGTTCGTTCACTCGAGCTCGCTGACATTGATAGCTGTCAGAGTGTGATACATGAGCATGACGCATAACATGTGTCGTTAGGACGTCCTTATACTATGGGACGCACTATTGACAAGCTAAATCTCCTGAAGCGAGCTCAATCAGGTTTTGATACGCTTCTACGCATCAATGGTAGGGGCCATACATACTGTTTGATTATGCTAGTTGAAGAGCGGAAGCGGCGAGTGAAACCTTTGGTGAGCACGAGGAAATGGCAAGTAACACAATCTTCCCCGAAGCGGAACTGATATGCTATTGACGTACACACAGGTATTGACTCGAAACCACTGCCTTAGGAATTGAAAGCGTTACATGTTTGAGCAAAGTACGCACATTGCGCGGCGCCATAGAGCGACAATATTGACAGATCAACAGAGGTTGTGTCCCTCGCATGCTCGACCTGAACGAGGCTCACAAAAATCTTCGTAATGTGAGTGACTTGTGTGAGACACAAGTGCCATCTTTGCAGACTGATGCGATCTAACAAGTCAATTTTGTGTGCGTTTCTTGAGATCGCGCATTGCTACTGGCACCGCCCCTCCCGTATCGCCTCAGTTTCACGGTGTGTATTACTGACAGTCGGGTTGGGATAATCAAATTGAAGCTCCAACGTGTATAGTATATAAGTACGCGCTGTTCTTCTCTGGGGTACTCCAGGTCATCATGCATGCATCAGAATCGCCTGCAAAGTTATTTACAGAAGGGTACGTCCGCAATATTTCCGTATGATTAACAGTGATAGATTTGTGATAGGTTTGCACAGAACTACTGCATCATATCAGCATTTAGTAAGCTGAATTCTACTGTGTCAGTGAGAACAGCATTCCTGACCTTCCATGAGCCATTTATACATATGACCGCTTTCTAACCTTCACTCGAGAGGTTAACTTGATATGGCGCCGGCGCCGGTGCATATCAATGGCCACTGGTCTCTATATAATGCTACACGCATGCGCAGCAGCGTATCAGTTTGCAAGCATTATCCTTGTGCTAACAGTCACAAACTGTCAGGTAAAGCTCAATTTTTATCAGGCGTGAGAAGGTGCCAACTTTACTTCCACAGAGGTACATTCTTAATGGTTGACATGAGGCTCCGTGGATTGATCCCGTCCATAGCGGTTACATTGCGACGATGACGGGATTGTCTGCCACTGCACTGTTCAGATTTGCTAATGGCGGTGAGGGGACTTACATGGCATAGACTCCTTAGCTGCCTGCGTCCTCATGCAGACTCATGTTCTACAGGATTTACGGCATTGCGTGCTTATGCACTTAGTGGTCATTCTATGCTACTTGCATCTATAATCTTTGTGCTATCCTCAGTGGATGCACCCTTCATTATTGTATGTTTTCCTTGCTGTTACTCTGCACTTGAATCTTTGAACTCAACCTGGTGCAAACCAGTTTCAAGCCTCTACATTCACTGTAGTCAATTCACCTCAGCCCTTTGGCTGCACAATCACCATGCGCATGGGTGTACACACCAGCAGGTGCGACTCTTCCGTACGTACATCATGACTTCAAGTCAGTTCGTCTCATTGCAAAGGATGTCATAGCATGTGTATGGAAGCCAATTGTTTCTTGAGGAATATTCAGACTGATCATTTCCACGCTCTACACCCACATCTGCAGTATCCATCATAGGGCAAGTGTGCAATATAATTGCGGAGGCACTATTGGTGGCAGTAACGTGGCGTCACGCATACACTGACGCGATCAACATCGCTGATGGTATGCAAATCGACACCCCTTTGGCAACCACTCTACTCAGAGATGGTCAGTGACATTGTTCTTCAGGTTGACTTCCCCAACATGCCTAACTCGGCCTACTAGGTACAATATACTTCGCGTGAGTTGAAACCCCGTCAAGCAGGGGTTAGAAAGTTGCAACATCATTTTTACAGCGCAATTGCTGTCCTTCAGACCATCAATGCTGCGCTGCTTATCACTGATACGGGGCTTGTTCTCCCTTCTCAGTTGATAGATGGGTCATCCTGGTATAGCCTCAAGACGCCCCACGAAGGTGTCTTGACGAATATTACCTGTTCGTGCGTTTCCGCCTTTCCGAGAGGCATGAGACAGCTTATGAAAGGGACATTGTAGACTTCAAGCAATTCTACTCTCGCGCTTCTATCTCAACTTGCACGATGCAAACTCCTCTCGGGCAGGCTGCCCATCCAGTACACAAACTATGTTCGACATCCGCTTCACGCATGTTGTAGGACGCCTCGCCGGCTCGCTCTCCTATCACTCCCAATCACATGGGTCTCGAGCGGAAGGCATGGAAGACGATGATTTTATTCTGGGCGAGGAGATGGAGTATGAGCAAGGGATAGACGTCGATGAGTCGGCATCTGCCAGAGGGGGATAGTAGATCTGAGGCGGGCGGACCCCACCCGCCCTGACAAGAAGGAACTGTCAAAGATCAAGGATTTGCAATCTTTTGAATTTCCCTAGGCAATTCATTTCTACACATCTATTCCGAGTCGCTTCGTTCGTTAGGGTGGTTATTTATTAGCGTAGTCAGTGCCCAGTTGGCCTCCAAATCCTCGCCACTTTGGAGACCAGTAATACTGCTTGCGTCACGATCTACCCTAGACATGACTGATTACATAGGTAACGGACGACCTAGTTACAATGTCTTGTCTCGCGCCCCCGTGTATATTTATTCCCCCCGCCTTGCTAGCGCTAGTGTTGTGGGGTCGTCGGGCCTCAGAGGGGAGCGCGCCGAGGTGCCCGTCGAGCTCCGAGGTCGCGCGACGCGTCCCGAGAGGGGCGATCTTAAAGCGGCACGCCGGGCGAGGGGGATTCGTCAGCGCCGACGGTACGGGTCGATAGGGGAAGCCTCTGGGAGATGAGGAGCCTGAGGTGACGACGCATCACCGGGCCGAGGGCAAGCTGTCGCCGAAAGAGTCAGTAACCATGCCCGGGAGAGGGGGGCGTACCTTGATATACAATCCTCTGACGAGGATAGTCGTCGTACCTTTTCAGACTGCCTCAGCCGGAGCAACGTCAGATACTGGGGAAGGAGACTTACCGCTAGGGTTTGGGTTGAACGTGA
>KV429192.1:0-15539 GCA_001632345.1 Daedalea quercina L-15889
ATACTGGGCTGTCTGCCCCTCAGAATGTATCGACTTCTAATGCTCTCTGGTGCGCCTCAGGAGTCTTCCCTCTCCTATCCTTAGAGTATAGTTAGGTCTGTCCCTCTGCTTACTCTCTTGTAGTTGCCTTCTACTACTGAAGCCACTCCTTTCCTACTCCTTGTTTAATATTCCATCCATGGTGCAATTATCACATCATTGCTCATTGCACCATTACAATGTCATGCTGTTACACTTACTATATGATCATGTGATGGCTCTCTCATGTGTATATATACCAGGCTGGATGCCCCTGTAATGTAACAATCTCTCCTCTCATTCTATGCCTCCTGAGCCTTCCCTCTCAGCAGTCTTAGAGATCTGTTGTAAGTCCTCTATTCTATTGGAGTTATTGTTTGCTCCTTTGTAGCTTTGCCTTCAGCTGTGCCACACCACTCCTTGTTCAACAAAGTTGAGGTGTAGTAGGGGCCAAGGCTTGATAGTTAGACCTTCAATGTTCTATGAGATGTTTGATACAAGAGATGCAACAATGTTGTAATGGATGATGAGGCTGAGAGTGAATGATGCCATTAACTGAACATGGCATTTCCATGGAGCCTGGGATTTGATCTAGAAGTGTTGCATGCAGGTTGCATGCAAAGCCAAATGAGTGTGATGTCACGACTGCCACGGCCTGATGAACACATGGACATGCATGTGACCAAACAATGGGTGCCACTCCATCTGTGACATGCCTCTGGGGGATGTGCAAATCAAAATACCAACATCAAGGATAGACAGCCTCCAACACCCCATATGATATCCACTGGCTATTATTTATCCTCATGTTGCTACTTGTGTGGGATGACATATTGATAGTGGCTTTATGATCCTGTGTGGCAATTGCTGATACAGGAAATTAGGTAAGGTAAATAGACCTTGATTCAGTATACCCATCAATGTTCCATGCATTTATGACACTGAATATGTGAAACAAGCTGCAACATGCTGAATAACGGTGACACCCACCCCAGGTAACAAACAACACACTAGAGTAGACTTGTATTAAAACAAAATCCAATGTTATACTAGGATTTGAAAGCTTCGTATGAACCAATGAACTGATTCTAGTGGCTGTTCCCCCGCTAGACACCCAGAAGCGCTCGAGGAAGCCCTTGACTGGCGTTCAATATGATTTCTCGTTTTGGCCTATACATGTGCACCGTAAGCGCTCGACATTGCTCAGACCTTCCAGCAGAACGTTTGCATCGACTACCCACAACCACCCACCCACTCCGCAGGGTCGAATTAGCAGCAGATCTCTCTCCGATTTATGTGCTTGTTTTTGACTCCGTCTTTGTTGCAGACTACTTTTGATGATCGTTCCCGAATCCCTTCCATCGCCGCCAACACCTGCATCCTGGGTCCATACCGTGACGAGCCAAGAGGAGCCAGCGGTGCCTTTACTTCCCTCCGGCTGTGGCAACCTGCATGATCTCCGGACTGTGGTGTTATTCAACGACTGAGTGGGACGATACGCGGTCGCCGCGTTCGAGACACTGTACTGTCGCTGATGTCGGCGCGGGGAGGGCGGATCAAAAAATGCATGTGCATATACCCGTATGCTCCCTCTGTGAAGAGCGTGGCCACCGCCGCACTTGCTAAGTTCAACACGGTTCTCGTCGCTGTCCTGTTCGGATGTCCCTACCGACACGGTAGATTCTCCAAGCAGTACTGCTATTTCAGGACTTGCCGCTCGAACACGGTCAAGCGCTTGCGTTCAACCATTAAACTTTGCATCGTCTTCTCATCCGGATTAAGGGAATGATATCAGGTCAAGTGAGAATATCCAACCCACCTGACTCAATTCTAGGCGCTGCTGCAGTCATGGTGAGCGTCAGCGGACCCCGCATATCCTTGCTGACGTCAGGGGCAACCAGTACCGTATATACCAGCTATCTGAGCGACCTCAACCTAGTGTCGGCACTCGTTACTCCAAATTGGGACAGGAGAACCGCCAAAGTTTGGAACTATGGCAACGACAATGATTGATGGGAACGATTCGGACAGACTGGACGCCTTGTTCCCGCTACCCTCCCTGCCGCCTCCAGTTTTGTCCCCGCAGAGGCTTCCTGGAGTATCCCACGAATCTAGCAGTGCAGTAGCGACACTCCTGAAGGATAACCACGCGCGGTGGCACATCTTTTTCAACGACAAAGGCTTTCACAAGTGAGTCCCTGCATCCTCTTGCGGCTCGCTCGATCACCCGACTCAAATCGCCACAGCCACGCAGCCCACTTCCTCCTGGCGATATACCAGCTGGGCGCGACGCCCGCGCTGCTTGAGGCCGCTTACGAGTCTCAATGTGCAACTCAGCGTCCTGCGTATAAATCACCGTCGGCCCTCACGGAAGATAACCTGTATGAGCACCTGGGCGACGAGGAGTGAGTCGAATCCCGCAGCGTTTACTATGGTGGCACCTGACAAGTCACTGCAGCTACTACAATACTTACATGAACTATTTCGCCTCAGCCATCCGTGAGAATGGCATCAGCGCTGTACTCGAGCAATACCTTTTCTCGCCAGAAGCCAACAAGGCCCCTAGGATGATGCTCAACCGCTTCCTGTCGGGCGTTCTCCATCCCATCATCCATGTCGGATATGGTTGTGAGTTCGGGCTACCGGGCATGGTCGCTGAAGGCCTCGGTCAGCTCTGCGTCCAGCCCGACCACATGCCTGACGTGTTTCCGGCGTCGCTCTTCGGCTCGCTTGGAAGCGCTGTCGCGCCCTCCGTGTCGAATATCGCGGCTGCGTTGTCGTCCGTCGGCTTGAGCGGCAAGACGGAGAGCTCATCGGAAGAGACATCTCATGCGCTCGCGGTCCTGGCGAAGGTTGCTGCCGATCCTGCATACGCTCCGTCTGCGATCGGGATCCCCGTCGAGAATCCCTCGGACGAGACAATGTTGGCCAACGTGCTGGAGGCGCGGGGCTCTGGAATCTTTGGGCTAGCGTCGGAGTGGGGCGTTGACGGCGCAGACAAAGACGCGGTCCACCGCAAGATCGAAGAGCTAAACTGGATGAACGTCGTCCTGTACGGCGTCGGAGGCTGGGCAGGCCGGCACTCTGCGCCGGGGAGGAGGTTCAACGCCGATTTCTTCTTGTGGGTCATCCCCGACGCCTGCACGTCCCGCACCCGACTAACCATCGACTCGCATCCAGCCTCCACCTCGTCACGTCCGTGCTCTTCCTGCATTCCTACGTCCCGTACCTCTCCCCTCGCTCCATCTCGATCCTCCTCCGCGCATACATGAGCACCTCTCTCGCGATGTACGTTGCCCGGGGCCGGCCCGCCTTGCCGATCCGCGCCTTCTACGCGTCCACGACCACCCGTGCCGGCGCACCTGGCCCCGCGCCGACGCCGCACCAGCACGCACTCACCGCGGACCCGACGACGAGCGCGTGGTTCGCAGTGTTGCAGAGCACGCTAGCACACAACGACGACCACCTCGCGAAGCTGCAGCGGGCCCTCGTGCACTTCGCTACCCTGTATGGCGCGACGCCTGCCGGGCGGTTCAAAGGCGTGCGCGGTCTGGACGGCGCAGAGGTCCTGGATGGGAGCTTGTTCTTGCGCGTCGCCGCGCTGAGTCAGGATAGGATTGGCTGGATGAGGGAAGGAGAAGAGAACAAGGGATGGGACTTCCATGGATTCTTCGACTAGGTGGACTAGTAGCTTCAATACAGCTGCTAGTTGATCATCTCTGAGCCATGCCCGGCTTTGCTACATTAGTGCATGTCTACGTTGTCAACCGCCGTTCACAGGGGAGCAAACCTTTCAAGTCCTCGTTGGCGCAGAAACGGAATTCATTGCTACAGATGTTCGATTACTTCGGTCAAAACGTTCAATGATACCGTAATATCTTGATGCAACAGTAAATGTCTTCTTCCAATATTCGGCCTACTCCCAGTCCATCCCGTCTCAATGATCCGTCTCTCCATAATCATCGCACCTTGAAGAGTTGCACAACCACTTGACTCGGCGCCTCTTCTACGTCAGGGTCCTTGACGGTATAGTGGATCTCCACGTCCAGTTCTCTCGAGTTATCCGACGACTTGCGGCACTTGAACGTTCCCTGCACCACCGTACCTACGATACCGCATACACTCAGTTGGCTTGCCAACCAACACCGGCAGACAATCACGCACCTTCACACACCGTGATCGGCTCTCTCAACAGGAAGATCGTCTGCTTCCAGTGCGTCGGCACGCTCTCAGGGCCCGTGCTAAAGCTCGTCATCTTCCGTTTTGCGCTTTCGCCCTCCTTCAGGCCCTGCCCGGAGCTCATCCGCCGCCCGGTGTGCGGCCGCCCGCCGAGCGGCCAGACCTCCGCGAGGACGGGGTCCCCTTCGCGCACGACGTGCACGTGTGTGTCTGGCGAGACGGGCGCGCCGTCCGCGGTGAAGAAGGCGTCGAAGTAGAGCGCAAGCGCGTGCGCCTTCGTGCGCTGCAGCGAGCTGGACGTGAGTGTGAAGGGCGCGGAGAAGTCGAGCTGCTTCGGAGTGATGGTCGCGAGGTGGAGGTCCTGAGAGGAGGGAGTGAACGGGAGCGGATGAAGAGGACGAGAGCGGGCTCACCTTGACTGTGCAGGGCTCGCTGAGGATCGTCTCCGGGCCGACGACGTCCACAATCGCATCGTCGTATACGTCCTTGCCCATCGCAGACAAGTCGAAGCCTAACGGAGCGCGTTCAGCTATCACTTTACCTGACTCGGAGTCAGTAATCAACATACCATAGACGTCGCTCCAAAACCCGATCCGCTCCTTGAAGATCTCACCGCCCTCACAGAGGCACAACTGCATCCTGCATTGGCTCGGGGCCATCACGCCTCCGTCCTTCCGCAAGAATCGGTCCCTCGCGTGGAGTACCGAGTCCAGCATGCTCTCATACAGCAAACCGTAGCCCATCCACTCCGAGACGATCACGTCCACGTCTCCCGGCTCGATGCCGTCCGGTAGCATCATGTCCTCGACGCGCGCGCGCACGACCGTGATGACGTTCTCGAGGCCGTTGTCTTTCACGATCTGCTGCGCCTTCTCTGCGATCGGGCTCGCGTCGACAGCGATGACGCGCCGCGCACCCGCCCGTGCGGCGAAGAGCGAGAGGATGCCCGTCCCGCAGCCGACGTCGAGCACGACCGCGTCGTGGAAGAGCTCCGGGTTCGATTGAATGAACTGCGCGTACGTCGCTGTGCGCGCCTTGTCCTGTATCATCACCGCGTGGATGTCTGAATAGACTGCCGTGTCAGCGCGGTCGAGGCGCGAACCTGCTCGGAGGGCGCGACGCACCGTTCTCTCCGTAGCTTTGGAAATAATGCGAGTCGTCGTCGCGGAGCGGCGCCGCGACATGCGTGGATGAAGACGCCGCTGGCTCCGCGAGCGCCTCCATGAGGCTCGAACGCCCGAGTCGCTCGCCGACGAACGCGCGATAGTCGACGAAGTCCTGGCGCGCCTTCTGCAGCTTGCGCTCGAGTGCGCGGATGCGCTGCTTCGCACCTTCGAGGTCCGAGGGTGATGAGCTGGCCGGCCCGTCTTCGTCCGAAGACGACCAGTCCGCTGCATGGATCTCTAATGAAACGTTAGAACTGGCGCGATGCGGGGAAGGGGAGGGGGTTAAGTGAGACATACGAAGGAGAGGATCGTCTTCAATGGCGGGGATCAGATACTCGTCTGAGGAGAACAGTGATTCGTCTCCCTTCAGGGCGAGGACTTCTGACGGCGCAGGTTTCTATGAGATGCGTCAGTAATGGCTCTTGAACCTTTGAGCGGACGGATAACCCGAACACGAAGTTATGATGCTCCAAGGCAAAATGCATCGCCTGTGTTCTCGTTCGCTCGGGGCATGGCGAGTGCACCCCAATCGACCACGAATCGAACATCCTGAAGTCTGCGTTCACATAGACACAACACTAGCCTCCCCTCTCCTTGTTAACAAATTCGGAGTACGATTGCCATGAATTTGTGGGTACACCAGGGTCACTGGATATTGGCACAAGCTTGGACTCGGAACATTGTGAGGGCGGTTCTGCGCATATCGCCTTTGCATAGCGCCAAGCCGGTGACCACTAAGCTCTCCGGACAGACATCAAGCCATGGGGCATACATTACCCGTTCGTTGGCGGTATACCCGGGGCCAGTGACGATCAACATGGCTACCAGTGACCCAAAGCGAGCTATGCCTTCGCACAAAATTAAAGCCATGAGCGACTTGATCGTCCAATATCTGTACCTCTGCCAAACGTCCTCCTGGGCGAGCCACAGATGAGATCCATCTCATACTCTGACCACACTCAACACTGGGTCTGAATAGAGATGAGGCTATGGTCTGGTCTCTAAAGTGGAGATAGAACGGGAAGCCACACGGCCAGGAGATTATCCTGCTTTACCAGGGGAAGTGTATACATCGTGCTGCCCTGGAGCGAATAATGTTCTGCGAGACAGTGACGACTATACAGTGCTCTAGGCAAGCATTCCAGCCCCCAATGCCGCCGGTGAGCAAAGAGATACATCGCGTGCCAATCCAGAACGGAAGTGCATGCACCAACCTGGAAAGCCGAATGACGCGAAAAAGACATGACCGACGAATTGGACATACCTCTTTTCGTATCCAATTAATCAGACGGATGCGTTGGTGGGTATCTAAGGCTACAGGAGCGGTTAATGAGATGATAGGCGTAGAGCATCAAGAATACGTACACAGTCGGGAGCAAATCACATCTAGATCCACACCGTGAACCAGCTTGTCGTGGCTGGCGGCTTCGGGCACGGACTGAAACGTTTTTTCCTGGTCAAATAGCGATTTGCAAGGCTTATTTTCGATCGAATCCGAGACCCAGTCCTCCCAAGTGAGGTCCTGCTCGTCTTCGGACGACTGCGAGCTCCCCGACTCGGAGTTGTCAGCTGAGACGTGGTGAGCCGAAAATCGCAGTGCCATGGCTGCGTACTCAAGAGGCCTAAGGTGACAATGGGTGAGAGAAAGTTGAAGGACGAGGACCGGGAGGAGGGGACTCTCACTTGTGTTCGCGATGGTTCTGCCTGAGCGCCATCACGTGATTGTAATGCCACTGTGAGCGCCCGCGACACGACCGCGTAGGCGCCCTCTCACGCCTATTGTCCTGTCTTCTGTCTCCCACTGGCAGCTCTGCCCGGACCTCACCAACTCACGCGCACAAGCCGTGGGGGCAGCGAATCCGCGTTCTAAATGGGCTCAGGAGGCGTACTCTAGTTCGTGGTCTTTCCTCATCTGGGCGGAACCGGACGACGAGGCCAGAACCTCGGCGATCATCCTATTGTTCTCGTCGACTCCTACAATAACCGGGACGCGCTCATCTTTCCCTTCAACGCTCACGACACAACCGACGCAATCGGCGACCCGAACTCAACCTCAGCTAGACACGACATTATGCTTACCTACATCCTGCTCGCGGTACTGAACGTACCGCTTGTGTACCTTCTCTACCTCACGTTTATCCAGCCGCGGATCAATCCACTCAGAAACCTCCCCGGCCCACTAAGTAAGGGCCTGTTTAAGGATCAGCTAGGGATGGTTATGAAGTGCGTGTTTCTCTCAATCCAACCCGCGCAGAGGAGCTAATTAACTCAATCTTGCAGCCCTTCGGTCTCACCCAGGACCCATGAGCACTTCGTAAAGACGTATGGTCGTAATGTCATGATCCGAGGACTTCTACCAGTAAGTCTACCAACTTGAATACCAGTCCTTCGTCAATTCTAACTTCCGCACGCAAGTGGGACCAACGCCTCTTCACGCTCGATCCCGTCACGCTCGCGCATGTCATGAAGCACTCCCACATCTACGAGAAGCCCTGGCAGTCGCGGCGGCTTATCACCGGCCTCATCGGCTGTGGCATGCTTGCCGCCGAGGGCACGGTGCATAAACTGCAGAGGCGTGTCGCGACGCCCGCGTTCTCGGTGCAGAATATGCGCGAGCTCGTCCCTTTGGTGTTCGCTAAGGGGGACGAGCTGAAGGAGAAGTGGACGGAGTTGATCCGGGAGGCGGATAAGCAGCACACGGGCGGCGCGGAGAAGACGAGCGGGCATCCCGCAGGCCTGAAGCTGGATGTATGCCATTGGGTCAGTCGTGCGACCTTCGACGTCATCGGCTCTGCTGGTATGAGGTCTTCCGCGCGATTGCATGGCGCCACAGTTACTCATCAACGGACAGGTTTCGACTACCAATTCAACGCAATTCAAAACGAGACAAACGAGTTGTTCAATGCTTACAAGGAGATGTTCGAGGTCGCGATATCCCAGCAATCCGGCGCACTGAGGAGCTTGGCCGTCATTTACTTCCCCATATTAGAGACTCTCTTCGTGAGCCTGGCATATCGTGATTGCAGACCACCGGCTCACCCGCTATGCAGCCAAACAAAGCGACGTATACTGTACGTCGCTGCCAAGAGGTCATCCGTCGCGTGGCAGGGAACCTCATACAGGAGAAGAAGCGCAAGATCGCCGAGGCCGAAGCAGAGGGCAAGACCTACCAGGGGAAGGACCTCCTCAGCCTCCTCCGTACGTCCCTTACCCCACGCAGAGCACATGTCGACTAAGCAATTCTCCGCCAGTGAAATCTAACGCGGCCGCGGACCTCCCGCCGGAGCAGCGCATCTCCGACGCGGACATCCTGCACAACATCAATACGTTCATGTTCGCGGGCTCGGACACGAGCTCGCTCGCCATCACCTGGATGCTCTACCTCCTCGCCCGCTACCCCACCGTCCAGGCGCGCCTCCGCGCTGAGCTCCGCGCGCTCCTCCCGCCAACACCGCTCGCCGCGCTCACGCCCGACGAGGTCTCCAGGCTGTACGCGGGCATCGCAGAGCTCCCGTTCTTGGAGAACGTCATCCGGGAGGCGATGCGCCTCATCCCGCCTGTACACTCCTCGGCGAGGGTCGCCACGCGCGACGACGTCCTCCCTGCGGCGACGCCGGTCCCGACGCGTATGCCCGACGGGAGCGTAAGGGAGGTAAGAGAGGTGAGGGTGCCCAAGGGCGCATTCATACACGTGCCGGTCGAGGGCTTCAACCTGGACAGGGAGGTCTGGGGACCAGATGGCTGGGCCTTCAAGTGCGTCGTTGCTCTGCTGCCTGCGTCAAGTGCTATGGGATCTAATTACTATTGTAGACCCGACAGGTGGAATAACCTTCCAGAAGCAGTAGCCTCGCAACCTGGGCTCTACAACAATACACTCTCCTTCTCAGCCGGACCTCGCGTATGTGTCTTCTGCACATACCGTCGGATATTGCTCACGTTGTTTGATAGTCCTGCATCGGGATGCGCTTCTCCATCATCGAGATCAAGACGTTCCTCTTCATCCTCCTTACCCACTTCACGTTCGCCGAGGCAGACGAGAAGGTCGGCAAGGCCAACGTGTGAGTCTTGCGTAGCGTGTTGATCGTGCGTAGTCGACTGTAGCTGACGTCACTGTCCAAGTGTCTTGACGAGGCCATACGTTGTGGGCAAGCACATGGCGGGGAGCCAGTGTCCATTACTGGTCACGCCGTATGTTCAAGAGGGGGCCCAATAATGTGGCACTGGTTCGTCGTGTGGTATATTTAATGTCTATTTATCATTCCCATATTTTATCGAGATTGTCTTGGCTCATGTACGCCACAGCAGCGGCTATAAATCCACTGGTGAGCGTATCAAAGATCAGCACAATGGACCTGGACCCATATCTGCAGCGCGGACTCGTATTAAGCGAGTCTCCTGCAGATACTTATTCGGGACGTAAGGGACCCTGTGTCGCCCGAGAAATTCTATGCTAAGTGACGAACACTCATTCTATGCTAAGTCACTATTGTGGGACGGTGGTAGCGTAGGAGAGCGTGGGCACTTCGGTCCGTGCTCCGCAAGTGCATGGGTCCTAGGATTCGAAGACAACAACAAATGTACGATCCCGTCCATATTTTGGCCCAGCTCTCGTGCATGGCTATGCTGCCATCCGATACGCATGTGCACGAGGGCAGATATCACGATTCGTGGGATATAATGGTCTACGCGCGTCGAGGTCTCGGTGCGCGTGTGTGGTTGTGCAGGGTGCTTCTGAATCTAAACGCGCATCTCACTGCTTGTGCTGTACTCCTTTTGACAACATCGATCGTGTCCACGAACATGGCCCGCAACTCCACTCAGAGTATGATTGCGGCTACCGCGATAGAGACACCTGCCGTTCTTGAGTTCGCTCCTTCATCACAGAGGACCGCCAGACTGGCTGTACCCTAGGTCGAACATCCGCGGTGGATACATTCCTCGGCTGAAACGTCGGTCGAGTCGCGAGGGCTTGGGTTGAGCCTCACCGTCACTGACTTTCCCCTACAGCCTATGTCCGACTGGCAGACTGTTGCTCAGGTGTTTTCACCCTGTATCGTCCACACAGTTCTACGTATTTGAGTTTGATGCGCTTGTTTTTTGTGCTGCCTCAAGACGATGGCTCTGATGCCCAAAGCTGCGCCATTCAGCTAGTCAGACGTTATATGGTGCTAGTTCTGTTTGCGTAATACTTATGCTGAACGTTATATCGATAGTCAGGATGGCAAACCGCTATATAGATCGCTCTTGCGCCTACTGTGACCCATCAGATGTTGGGCACTTGATCAGCCCACGACTATATACAGAGTGCAGCTGGGCTATACACCACGCGATTCTCGCGAAAATCTGATGCAATGTACGAACAAGTTCACGAACTGACCGTCGACAGCCGACTCGACGTCTTTTAACGGCGAATCTAATAGGCAGATAAGCCGTCAGTAAAGGTATCAACATGACTCAGGTGCTTATCGTGCACGACAGATAAAGTACTTACAGCCTGGGTCGGTGGGTTGACACCCGCTCATAAGCAATACAGTAAAGTATGTGCCGAAGTCTGCGCGTTGCACAGATCTTGTGAATCGGACTGCATTAGCCGCATGGGAGTCAGGTTTCCTTGGTTAAGGCCCATCATGCAGAATACTGTAGCGTCCGAACGATTGAGCGCCGCGGAAGAGCAAGCAACATGGACTGCTCTTGCTAGGTTGCAGTAACACAGACGTCAAGGGCACCTGGCGGCACATCCTGATTATTATGTTACAGATCGGCGGAGTATCAAGCAAAGCAACATCTTTGACTCAGTCAGATATCTCCACAACTCGGATCCGGGGCGGTGTTAGTTAGGTTGTTGATTGACGCGAACTGCCACAGCCCTGCGTCTAGTGGGTATCACTAACGGTATAAGAGGGAAGGGGGACGGAAGGCATCTCAGCTACGTGCTACAAGTAGAATCGTCAAAAACGCACCATTCCTGCCCGCACTACTCCGTTGAGCATGTCTCCCACACCCTCCGCATTTTCATCCTCCACGGCGCTGCCTACGTCCACGGCTCCAGTGAGCTCTACGACAACCTTGATTCTTAAGGTGAGGTCTATCGTAGCCTTGATAACCTAGAATTTGGCTGATATCGTTCTCGCAGCACGACGCAACTGCACAATCATGTCCAGCACCGCGGGCGAAAAACTTCGAGGCGGCGTTTGGTACCCTGTCCGCTTCGTACGGCTGGGGAATGCCCTCCGACGCAGCGGTAGCTAGCAGTGCCAAGGCACTCAAGCAATTGCAGCAAAAGCCCGGTTCCGGCTTCAGCTTGAGATCCATTCTCAAACCTAGGTCGTCATCATAGCTGTGCAGTGGACGAGGAGCCGCTACGAGTATGTCACGACATGTATCCACTGCTATAACATCTGAGCATAGCCTTGGTCAGTTCTACAAGTCGATGAGGTTCAGTTGTACCCACTCGATACAGCATCCGCTGTAAAATATCATTGCAGCAAGCTTGGCAGAACCGGAGCTCCGGAGCATGGTGTACCTACCTGCTTGTAACAAGGGCAGTCTCCCCGACGGATGGAGGTACGGGCCTCATTTCCAAGTGCTCCAATCATCGAGGCAACTGCAGAAGTCTCTGGACATTAGAGTTGATGGACTGGCTGTTCAAAGAGTGGAACTTGCACGAAGCGGAGGCCACGTTGGCCCAAGGAGCGAATGCTAAGCAATACGAACGGCGCATTTTCTAAGGCACAGAACCGACAGTGCGCACTGCATCCTAAAAATGTTGTGATGACCGATGTCATTCAGGATGCGTCATCGCATTCACGCCGATTAACTGTAACGATCGCACTGTGCAATTCGGAAGAAATAAAACTACTCCAAATGTCTGACCCTGACAGATCGGAGACGTCAACGCGAGTTTCTCAGAGAGTAGCTGTACACAGTACCTGACCTTATTGTAATCCGTTGATAACCTGACGCTCGGGATGAGCAACCAAACATTCCATACATTAGAGCTATGTTCCACTAGTACGATTATCGAGTCCAATAGCCATCTAGATGCTATGATACACCATCGAGGGAGTATGCCGGCGGCAGTGGGCTTGTCTCGTCAGGAGCAAAGAAGTCGTGCAACGTCAACGGACGCAGTGTGAATCCCTGGGGCAACGTTTGCGTCAATCGCGCCACTCTAAGCCAGAACGCGGTCACGCACCTCTTCTTGACTGCGCGAGAGCTGCTCGTGATCGTCGTCAGCCTCGCGGATGAACTCGCGCATCGGCCGCATGGCAGCATTACGACAGAGCTCCTTCAGGTCGGATCCCGACAGACCATCAGTCTCTTCCGCGAGCTTACGCATGGAGAAATCTTCCGCAAGCTCCGTGTCTTTGAGCATCTACAGTAGCGTGAGAATAATTCTCTGAAAATTCAGGCTGGAATGGCATACAAGGCGGAGGATCTTCTCTCGTTGCTCGAGATCGGGGAGGCCCACTGAAAAGCGCTTGGGCATCCGTCGAAGAATGGCGGAGTCGATATCATTTGGTCGGTTCGTAGCGCCCAGGACCAATATCCGGTCTGTACTCGACATCAGACCGTCCCATAACCTACATATATCGTTACCACAAGCCCATTTCGCGCATAGAGAACAGGACGCACGTCATGAATTCTGCCTTCATCATGCCGGTAACCTCGTGGTCGCCTTTCGTCCGCTCCCGCAAGAAAGAGTCTATTTCGTCGATGAAGACGATGCTCGGCTGTGTCTTCCGCGCGAGCGAGAAGAGGGCAGCGACAAGCTTATTCGATTCGCCGTACCACTTGTTTGTCAGCACGGATGCTACGATATTGATAAATGTCGCGCCAGACTCCTTCGCGAGCGCTTTCGCAAGCATGGTCTTGCCGCAGCCAGGCGGTCCGAAGAGAAGGACACCCTTGGGTGCACCCAGGAGCGATGAAGAACTGAAAAGCTGGGGGAAGACGAGGGGATAGATCACGGATTCTCGGAGGGAGGAGATGATGGGTTCGAGGCCTCCGATATCTGCCAGCCGTGGGCACAATGAACGGTTCGTACGGTAGGGTTATTGAGATGCATACCTGTGAAACGAACTTCAATGTCGTCTGGATGGATGACCTCCGAAGCTATTTGCTCTGGCAGAGCAATGTCAATAGGATGGTCAGCTACACGCGACGACGTTCAATGGCGTACTCTCGTATTCATCCAGCTTCAGGTCTCTGTGTCCCAGCTTCTCCAATGCTTTGAGACTCTTCGCCTTTACTTCTTTCCTATCTCCGGACATCGTCCCGTCCATCACCCACTACCATTTGGGCCATGTCAGTCCGGAACAGACATAGCGGAAACGCCACATACTCGTATGGTGTAATACAGAGCTGCCTTACGTCGTCCGGTGAGATGCTTCAGACATAGAGGCTGCAAAAGTAAGAACACACCTGGGAGGCAACAAATAGTGCGACTGGCCGTCACTCTCATCAGTATTCAACCGGAACCCTTGACTGCTCCAGCCTTACCATCCAAAATAGCACGCTTAGTTGAAGCCGAGACGGCCATGCTGGCGGAGGATCCCTGACAAGAGTAGTTTCCTACCTCCGAGACCTTTGTCCTTGAGTCGGTGACGTGAAGGTCTCGAATGCGAAAGCCTGAGCGCAACTTCCGAATACTGATGATCCTGTAGAACGGGGATGTCCGTGTATGGACCTTGGAGTTGCAACAGTGCTGGTCAAGTCAATCACGTGAACAACCAATTCAGGCAATCATACTGAACGCTTCTTGAGAACTTCCGAGTCCCCACCGGGCCAACGCTTCCTCGTCCAAGTCTCTGACTCGCTGCAATTCGTTTGCGCCGCCTGTGTTGCCAGCTTTAAAGGAACCCTCTCAGAATACACAACAACTGTACACACCACACTGAACATTTCTGGGAGCCGAATCCTCTGCCAGACCTTCACGGATCACTGGGTTTGCCACACGTATGGTCCTCAGGCCCGAGCATGGTCTTGTTGCAGTGTCACAGTATTGGCGACTTTAACTGATTCTGCGATTTTTTCATCGTTTTTCTACGGAACTGGAGATTGGCGATCCTACGGGTTGAGTGGTATAGTGTCTCAGAGCTTCTGCATCCGGCCACCAGTGACCGCGCGCCTATTCGCGAACTTGAAGACCTGTTCTCTACATCATGGCTCGCTCTAGCTCCTTACTGACAGGAAACTCCGTTTGTACGCATGCTCCAATTCTAACTCACTATCGTAATGGATTCGACTTACCGACCTAGTCTCAGGTTGCCCGTCGCTCCTGTTCCTCTCTCTTGCATCACTACTCCGTGCCTTGCTCTGCTTTCTTTATAAGAGCAGCTTACTGCGGATAATGGCTACTATCTCGAAGCATCTACCCCTGTCGGCAGCCCTGAACTTGGCAGCCCTGGTTGATCACGCTCATAGACACCCTCTCTATCTTCAATCCCGTGCTCAATCCTTGCGATGCAAGCCTGCGTGAACAATCTTGAAGCTCACAACCGCAATATTATATGCATATACCAATTAAAATATCATCGGACGAGGTCTCACATCTCCGTGGAGTCGGAAGACAGGAAACAAGCCACGCAACCGGATGTACAGCGAAGAGGAGCCTGGTATTCCGAGCTCGAAAGTAGCATGACCACATGTGAGCGCGGCGTGCAAGGGGGAGAAAGAGATGTTATATAACACTTGGAATATCCTGAAGAACGCAAAAGAAACACCCCTACGACATGTTGTGGACGTCAAATGCACTGTAGCGAAGACGTCGGAGGAGATGGCCGCGGCAGTTCTACGATGATCATGTACGTATTTAGTAGTCTCAAGCTCATTGTCCGCCTTGAGGCCTTGAGGCCTGAAACCAACCTGATTTAGGTACTCGCGGATCGATGATCTTGAGAGACGCGGCTATATGCCTTTGCCATCCCGATAACAGGCTATTACCTACTTAGGCGAACCAGATGAACGCCACATTAGCCGGTGACCATCATCCTGCCGATGGCGGCAAGCGTTGTGTGATTACAATATTATCACTTGCTCCCTAGCACTACGCTCATTGCGGCGTCCTATTAGAAGGCATCGTCTTCTCAGGCGAATATCGCTAGCACACGGGAAAGATGATAACTTGAAGAGCCTGAAGGGCCCTGTCCGACCGAGGGACGCACTGTAGTGGAT
>KV429193.1:0-24658 GCA_001632345.1 Daedalea quercina L-15889
TGACCTTTGAGAACCAGTAAGACTTCTCTGCAGGATATATAGCAGTAGGACCCAGATGTAGAGGTCCGTGACCGCAGACGAGGAGATTGCGCAGGCGAGCAGAGCCTAGGCGACATCGGGGTGCGATTCAGTTGAACTGTTTCCATCCCTCAGATCGGTAGCGTTGCAGCTCACACGGCCGTACGATAGACTGCGCCAATGGACCCACGTCTTACTCGCTTCCCTACATGAACCGCTTTGACATCCTGCGGTAAATGCAAAGAAGTAGATACCCACGTGATGGCAATTGCGCCTGTCATTGCTGGGTTAGTTTTGCGTTGAAGACGCGTAACGCTGTATACACTTACAACATCCGAAGGCTTAATTTGCAGCCATAGTAACACATGATGTGTTAGCTTTCTGAGTTCCACCATGTGAAAGTGGGTTGGCTGCATGAAACTCACCCGTGCGGATTGTCAGCAGCAATGCCTACAATCACAGTTAAGTAGATGTAGTACATCAAGGTAAACGATCCCATACCAGGGGGGCGGTAATCCATAAGTTCTTGTGGCTCACTACAAACGCGGAGATCAGTTGGATCATGTAGTCACTATCTGATCAAGTCACCCACGAATATACATCCGCCATCCAAGGAAGCTGCCAAGTCGGCGCTTGAGTGAAGGTCCCTCTGCGACGGCATTTAGAGTTCTCACCTCTGGGCAAAGACAGCAATAAACACCTAAGACGTGACATCATAGTACACGATAATTCAGTTCGACGACATCTGACAAATATGAAAACCGTACCGCCGTCAGGCTTGACGCCTGGAAATACCATTGCAATTACGTCAGTCGCGTATGGGACGTCACTACCCGCTGGCGGTCTCGACTCACGCTGAAGCTCCTACGTAGATGGTGCACACCATATAAGCATCGTATATATGCGTGTTCTCTAAACTCACCAGACGACTGAGCCGGTCGCCGCCACATCGCCCCAGTCAATGACAGCGTACGAATAAACTAGGTGCAAACAGAACACGGTATGTATCGTTTCCAAAATCCTGCCAAAGGGTAAGTGCTTCTGAAACCTCCCGATCCCTCGACCACTGGCAAGGCGACTTACCAAATCAGTCCTACACCAGACCGAACCCAGGTCTCGTCGGTCCGATATTTGGTCCAGTACACAAGGCCCTGCATTGTGAGCATACCATAAAGGCTGTATGGTAGTTAGAGCTGCTGAACCATGCTAGGAGTACTGAAGGCGACGATAGATACATACAAAACAGCGATGTAGACCTCGAGGAGTATGACACCGACGGTGTTGACCACGGCGGCATCGCCAGACATCTCGCTGGTAGACCGGAGCGGACTGCTCAATGAGCGCGCAGTACCAGGCGGGCCTAGTACTTATGAGATCATAGAGTTGTCGTACACAGAAGGACCGGAGGCCGCCGGAGAGCAGCCGCCACAAATTCTATCCATCTGTCATCCCGAAGCATGCAAGAAGCGTTTGCGTGCGGGTTGCTTGACGCTGCATATGATATAACTTTTAAGATTCATATCGCAAGTATCCATCGCAGCAGTAACGTACTATTGATCATGATGAGCGGCGTGAGGTCCGTCGCAGTAGGGTCCATACATTTGATCAGCTTCGTGGCGGCATCGTTGTGTATCGCATGATGTCGATTGAACGCTGACATTCGGAGCGTCACGGTCACCCGAAGCAAGAGACTCAGATACCACCTCTATTTCAGCGCCCCGTCTTTAAGCTAAAACGGCTCCTCATCATCGTTGTCAGTGGCCAGTGGTGTCCACTATCTGCTCTGAATCAACACAGAAAAATGCCCGATCAGCACCGGTATACGGATTGGAAACGCCAGTGTGGCACGTACTCAGGAGCCGTAAGCGCGAAGCCACAACGATACCGGGATTACGGAGAGCGTTTGAAGCTCAGCGCAAGTAACGATTCTTGGCCGTCTAACTTGGCTGTCGCAGGTTGCAGAGGCAGGAATTCGCGTGGTAGTGGAGTATTAGACAAGTGGCGATAGTTTGAAATAGCCATATGCACATATGACCAGGTATACGGCAGCTTCGAACCCTGTCGGAGAGGCTCAAGGAATGGTCCCAGTCATCGCAACCCCTGAACCTTATGAGTCAAGTGGCCTATGAAATCGGAAAATTTGCAGCGCCGTCCATTCACGTTGTTCCACACGAGGTGGTGTCCGTCTTGTTCACTACGGAGAAGTAAACGGAATGCACTGAGCCCCACCTGGACAGGCTGTTAATGTTGCCTGAAGCAGCCATGCGGCCCCTAGTGTTCTTCTGCTCGGACGTATCTCGATTGCATACATGAAAAGCAGGGCGCAGGCGGTGGTCCCGCGACCACACCGAGTATGTATGTGTAGCTACACGGAGAAGTAGGAGTTGTACAAGAAGAGACGACAGGACTCAGGAGACGAGTGAGGCTTCGAACTACTGTACTATCTTTCCCCATTTGTACTACAGTGCCGTAGTTGAAAGTTCCATCATCCGCGATTTCCCGAGATGCCAGGCAAATGTATCAGGCGCCTTTTCGCCAGACGGCTGTCACGGTGCCCAACTACGTATGTATGCCGCTTCTGTCTTGAACCAGTTACATAAGTCCGAGTTGAGCTTGGCGGTATCCTGCAACTGCCAACTGGAAGTAAGATAAGTAGTAGAATTCATGTCTGGCTTCGATACGGCTCCGCGGCAACATCAAGCCCCCGATGGTTGTTAGCCTCTTGCTGTCGGCCACCTCAAGTTTTCCCGTGAGTATTGGCAGTTGCCCTGCGTGTGAAGATCTTAGGCTAGACACTCAATTTAACAGCTCACCAATGCGTTTCCATCGTAGCCTACCACGGTGCCATCTCGACGTGTGTGCACATACTCTCATGGGTCTCGAAATAGTACACTACTCGTTTCGTGGCGCTAATATCATTTGCGGCCAGGCTCAGAGCTGAGAAGGAATGCTCCCGGATGATAGTGCCATGCTTCCTTAAACTCAAGGAAAAGAACGAGTAATATATACAGTACTTGCCGGTTACACGACACGTCCAACCCCTAGCATCGCAATGATTATCAGCGTGGTCTCGACAGGGCGTGGATGCAGGTACGTCATTCACCTGTATGTTCTGAGAGTCGATATCCTCAAAGCTGACTTCTTGTTAGGACCGGCCTGCGAACGATAGATATATCTGACGCGTCTGTCTGGGCAGCAGCATCGCGTCCAATTGTGCATGGGTCACCGGCGTGTAGTGGCTTCCGATGCCATCCGTCCAACTCACTTCCCAATCTGTCTGTTCGACCTGATTTTTCAAACTTGCATCAACAACGGACATTTCGGAGGCACATTCCTACTGATCGCAGCTTATTATATATGTTCTCTTGATCCCCGAGCCTTAACTTGACGGGTGCTGGCAAACCTTCGTAAATCACGGGGATCACGAATCGCTGCCATGATCTCAGCTACTCTAGCCACAGATCCATATGGCCTTCCTTGCAGCCTTGCCTTTGGCTGCATTTTCTGCACGATATTGACGTGTCTCTGAGTACATATGTTTTGAGGAGACCGAGTGGGCATGGAAGAGGAACATGCAGGTCGCACCGTCATAACCCTGCTGCTGGTATGCTGGGTATGAGTCGTACATCACATGAAGTCAGGGCGTGAATATCGTATGGGACACCGAAAAGCAGAGACGATCTACCCTGCCCTCCTCCCTGAAGAACATCATCAAGACATTAGTCCGAACCTTCGACCCACAAACCGTCAATCATTTCGACACCTCCGCGGCTCGACTGCTGAGCGCGGTGGGACGAAGGCGCACACCTACACCCAGGGCGTGCCGCGCCGCCTCGCCGCCAACATCCTCCCCACGACATTAATAGCCGTGCCAACGAGCATCACCGTCTACCATACGCGGCCCGGGTGTGTCAGCCTTCGATCCACCAAAGCCGCAGTCGCCGACTTACCGCGCTGAAAATGATGGGGCGATACCAGCGGTACGGCCCGGCAGTCAGGAGGGCGCCGTCGATGGGCGTGCCAGTGAGGTTGCAGAAGGATCCGATGAAGAACGCGAAACCAAGGCGGACGCTGTTGGTGAGGTTAGCAGCGAAATCACAGTGGCAGGGAAGCGGGCGGCGTACCCGATCTGACTGGGGGGTGACAAGGAGGCCAGCGTCGGCGACAGCAAGGCGAGCACTGGTCGCGAGGAGCGTGAGTAGGTGGGTGAGTTGCAATGGCGCAGACGAGTGCGCGTGAGGACAACGGCACGCACCTCCTCCCGAGAAGAAGCCATAGAGCACGCAGAACACGGCGACGCCCGCGACGTTGTGCAGCCCGAACATGGCCAGGATGAGAACGCCCGAACCGAAGCACACGGTAGTCAGCGCATTCGCCGGGCCGAACCGGTCTGCGAGCAGGTTAGGGATCGTGCGCCCGAAGACGGAAGCAGCGTTCAGGATCGCGAGCTGTGTGGGCGATGAGGTTGAGCGCGCGAGGCAGATACGAATAGTGATGAGCGGACGTACTGTATAGAACCCAAAAGTCGCATCCAGCCCATGCGAGGTCGACCAGAGTTGCAAATAGAAATCTAATAAGGTGTCAGTTTAGGGATCAAGAGGAATCTCGCAGTGGACGTACACGGGAAGAAGAGGCCCCAGCATACCAGGAAGCATCCGCGATGACCCATCTCATTTAGGTGGATACGACAAAAGGAGGGGAAGACGCCGCACCCAATTACAAAGGAGATGTAAGGTAAATCCGTGACTATTGCTTTCATCGAAAAGGCACCGCGCGGCTCAGGCACTGGCGCGTACCGCTTCGCGGCGCCCCCAGAAAGAGCGATGAGCATGAGGCAATTCACGATGACCAGTATACCCAGCGTGAGGTATCCGGTCGCTCGGACGCTCGGCCCGAACCCGATTTCTTTCTTGAACAACAATTGGTTCAACAGAATCGGGTAGACGATTCCGCCCACGGAGGCACCTGAGCAAGCGTCATCAGCACGTAGCTCATGGAATGACCGCTCGGAGACGAAGCCCTTACCAGTGTTCACTATCCCCATGGCGAGTGCGCGGTGCTCTTTCCAGTAATGAGCTTGGATTGCGACCGCAGGGATGTATATTATCCCGCATCCGAGGCCCATACCAATGCCCAGGGAGAGATACATCTGGTAGTAGCTGGTGGGATGGGCGAGGGAGACCATGAACAGCCTGTGGATGGCATTGAGATGTGTAAAAAACGCATTCATGAGAATACGAACGAGAACACGAAGAGAACAGAGCCGAAGACCATGGTTTGCCTGTAGTAGCCTTTGTCGAGGAGCCTGCCGGCGGGTAGGGCCATCGCGCTGAAGAAAAAGAGTTGTGTGGATCCCATCCAGCTGATGTTGGACGGAGAAGACGTTCCAGCCCTTGTGAGCACATCTTCGTAGACACCGAACGCATTCGTGTACCCGAAAGTCGTGAAGAGCAGGAGCCAGCTTGAAGGGATGCGGGCATCAGGCTTACACCATTGACTGGGTATGATTGGGGTGGACAGCATACCCTCCGATAAGGATTAACCACGCATCTTTTCGCGAAGGCGTAGGTGTTTCTGCTGCATTGGTTTGCGTTTCCCCTGACTTGTTCTCGGGAAGCCCGTCCTCCAGTGATGCTGCGACCACATCCACTGGCACCTTCTCGTCAGGAAAAGCATCAATGGACATCTCTGTTCGGGAAGTGTTTGGTGTCCGCCAAATTGCAAGAAGGGCCAGGAAACGAAGCAGCAGGTTCGCGGGAACGGACCGAGCATCAGAGGTCTTTGGCCCCGGTATGTGTATGAACGGCGTGGCGCTCAACGAGGAGCATCAAGCATCCCATGGTCTCAACGTGACAGGGACAGCGTGCGATCCGGCGATTGTTATATTGAGGAAGTGGAGATATCATTCGGGCAAAAAGAGGTCGAAGTTCGACGGAAAGCAGCCGTGAACGTTACCAGCGCTGTTGATCAAACCATGTTTTCAATAGCCACGCACTAGGCCTTCTTGCAGGCGTTAGGGAGTGTATTCGGCACAATCCGTACCCGCAGGAGGCATACACGCACACAACTACCCTTCAGGCACAATTGAATACTGGTCGGCCTCAGAGGAGGTCCGGAGGAAACAGAGAGGACGAAGAGAGGATGTCGTCCGTGCACCTCCGAGAGAGCTTACGACCGCGGGTCCGATTTGCCACGTGATCGTGATGTCTCGCGCTCAGACCTCTGACCGAGCAGTGAGCATTGCGATATGCGTCCATGTGTCGTTCTGTCATTGAAGTATCGCCCTCCAGCTCTGATACAGCTCAGCTACTAGGCCTAAGATACTCCGCAGGCCTACCACTCAATCACCGAAGATGAGCACTTCTCAGCATTCTCGTGGTTCATCATCTTCGTCTGCTCTCATGAAAAACATCTGCGAACAAGTATCATTCCAGACGACCATGGAAACGAAGCCCTGCGATCTTGTGCAATAGCACTTCTCTGTGTAAGGGTGTGATAATTGCTAACTACGAGGAGATAACTGTATGAAGCCGCTGCAGAAGAAGGTCTGTGATGAGACGAGTCTTGATAGCGTGATGCTGAGGGCTATTCATCGGAGCCTGCATCTGTCCAGGACTCACAGAAGACTTCAATGCTTCGACAGCGCTTGCACCACTCTTCGATACGTCCACTGCAGAAACTCGGGATATCCCCAACGCGTGACATACTGCAGGCATGCATTCCTGGCATCTGCCGTGCGTCTGCCACTCGGAGACCTGCAAGCCCTAGGCTCGTGCAATCCTCGAAACGGATCGTGTAGCCGACTTCCTGGCCAAGGCGAAAACCGATTTCTTCAGCGACTCGCTTCGTTACGGACATAGCAGCGACGCGCCTAGGCTGCGTGTAGCCGATCTTCCCCTTGTCTGCAAATCCAGCCTCGGCAAGGTACATATTGGGTCATCTGGGCTGCTTTGCCCGACCCGGTATCGCCGACTACAATGAGCACTTGATGCTGCATGGAACATCAGGCCTACGGGGATATAAAAGAAGTCCAGTAGATGCTTGGTATCTATACGAACACAAGGCTTCCTGCGCATTTTCATCTGCGCACGTAGTGCGGAAGCCGGGAACATTGATTGATTCCACATGAAGACTGGCCGGCGTGCCAGCAAAGGTGACGTGGGTCTGATGCGCTGCGCGTGCCAGTGGGTAGTAGTCATTTATATATAGATGATCCTATTGCGTCGCATCTTAGCCAACCTCATTTTAGCTGCAACCTGAGGGTCGGTGTGCATACGTTCAAACATGCCGGAACACATATTCTTGTACATGAACAAGGTATTCAAGGCCAATTGACGGCCCGAGCTACTCTCCGTGACTCATCTCATTTGCAGATATCGGGTTATTGCCATAGGGTACGCGGCATTCGATATCAAGGATGAACCTTGCACAAACTCACAAGCATTGTTCACGCGCTGTAGGTGCAGCTTGCCCTGGAAGAGGCGAATGCAGAGTACACTGCGTACGAGATCAATCTCTATGACATGCCGTCCTGGTTCAAACTCGAGGTCAATCCGGCCGGTAAGGTGAATTCATACGTTATCACAGTATTGCGCCCCCACTCACCAGCGTGACTGCTCCTTCATCAGGTACCAGCAATCGCCTATGGCGGCTCCCAGACTTTGCCCGACGTCCCGCAGCCGGACTCGGTGAAGCTCGCAGAGTCTCTCGTCCTGGTCGAATTCGTCGCAGACCTCTACCCGGATTCTGGTCTGCTTCCACAGTGCCCCGTGCTGCGTGCGAAGGCGCGTTTCTTCGTAAACGCGGTGTGCTCCGAGCTGCTTTCTGCATGGGACGACTTCTTCCGCCACGGACATTCCATGGACGCGTTTTTACTCCAGCTCGAACGCGTGCAGGGTCTCATGCCTCCGGACGGTGGCTTTGCGATCGGACCGTTCTCAACTGCGGATGCGGTCATTGCGCCATGGCTGGGTCGCATGCATATCGCGCTCGAGAACGAAGTTGGGGGGTATCCGGTGGGAGAGGGGAAGAAGGCACTGGAGGAGCTCGCCCTGCCGCGCTTTGCTCGCCTACGCCGATACTGGGAAGGGGTGAGGACGAGGTCAAGTTTCAGGAATACATTCGATGAGGTACGTTGGCTGACTCCGATCGGTCTGGAGGTAGACTGAACGTCGCGATGCCAGGAATACGTGACCAAGGCATACAAGGTGCATTATGGGAACCTGCGCCAAAAGAAGTGACCGCACCCCAATCAGTAATTGTGCTTGTCCCGATCTGGTACTTCACCCACGTCGTTTGCACACATAATGCACGATACTCATTGACGTCGAGTTACATGATGCTTCTTGTCAGTGGTGTCCTCTGAATCGTCAGATGAGCGCATCGCTGGTATGCCAGTGAGTCGAAGTCATGTCGGCTTTGGAACAGACACTTGCCTCGCGGCTCTGACTCAGTGAGACAGTAGTACGTTCAATGGGAAGAGACTCGTACACTTTGAAGAGTATAATGTGACACCTGCGGTCGTGTCGCACATCATCGTGGCACTGGTGACCATCAACGCCCCGCCCGAGTGTCATTGGCCCCGACTAACTCGCAAATGAACCCTACTATTGCTGACTTAACCTACAGTGCTGGACAGCCAAAGTCGACAACATTTATCGACTTTTTTCTCAGGGTGCCGGAGGTATCGGAATTGACGCAGTTCCATTCGGGGAACATTTTGAGCACCCTCCGAGCAAAATTGCACGAGCGGATCTTCCAGAAAAGGCAATTTAGTTGATTCTGACCCCAAAATATTGGCCACCCCCAATTTCTCGTGGAAAATTCGCCGAAAAACCGCCAATCGACTCCTTTTGATGATAGGAATATGTTGCCGCTAAGCTCGAGTCAGAATTAAATCAGGTAGACTCACAATAAATTATTTAAGTCAGGCCCAACCGGAGTGTCTGAGACTCGCCACCCAGGGAATTGTGAGTATGCTGAGTTGGGGTCTACAGTCCGTGATTAGACATGTCAGAGCAATGATGAAATACATACCTGCCCTGTTGACTCATGTGAGGCTGAATGCACTCCCAAATCTCATATCCCCCCATGTTCTCTTCTGATATGAGTCCTAGTTCCACCAATACTCAGATACCTCAGTGCTATGCATACATAGGCCAGAGGTAAGCACAGGCAGTGGTAGGTTGATCCTACCTAGACCCAATTAACTAGGTTTTCCCGGGCCAATGTACCGGATCATTAAAAAGTATTTTTCACCACTGGCAATGTCTGATGCTCCGAGATAGAACACACCACTGAATCCCACCTGGGCTGTACAGGCGAGAGGAAGGTGCCGGCTGCACATCCTACAGCGGTTTGCATATTGATTTGACGGTCACATCGCCAGAATCTTTGTTTGTACCGACACAACAAACCCAAAAGAGGAAGGAATTGATCACGGGCAACTGCACGAGCTTCCTGAATAGGATGGATTTGTTCGAAACAAACAAAAGATCTCAAAGACACGACCATCAAATCAATATCCAAACCGCTGTATTACCTCCTTATAGCAAATTCGTCTCCACAGCCGTCCTCAAGTGGAACAAAAGTTGCGAAGATCCATGCCGCCCACTGCCTGCCGGCGAACAAAGTGTCGATGACAGACCCCAAAATATTGGCCACCCCCCATTTCTCGTGGGAAAAGCTTCGGAGGTGCATTTTTGAGCGTATTTCACCTCCCTGAATCTGTTTCTGAAGTCCGTTTGTCAAAAGAAATTCCCGTTTAGGCGCTAGACAAATTGTCGACTTTGGTTGTCCAGCACTGTATACCGAAGTAGGGGGCGCACTTAAGTTATCATTACGGTCGCTGAATCAGTAATGCAAATTGGGATAGTAACGCAAACGCTCGATTTTCTCTTTGCATGCGCGCGGAGATTATCCGGGTCTTTAAGTATATACTTACTGTATATCCTGTGTCGTAGAGAAGGACGCGGTGTCTCTACCGCACCGACATTTCGGCCATCTGATTGGCGGCAAACTTCGCATCCGTGGTTGCGCGGCCTGCGCCAGCACCACCTTCAATGAATTCAAACCCACTGGCACCGTCGAAACATCGATGTACTCGTTTGTGCACAGAATGGAGGGGAACACAAGGCGAGGCGCGGATTCCTCCCATGCCGAAGTAAACTCCGCCCAAACGGATTGTGGCGAGTGGCGACGGTCACCGAGGCGGCATGGCGACAAAAGCAGGACAAAAGGGCGGAGGAGGAAGGATCCAATTAGTCACAAGTCACGTAGTTCAGGCTTGTGACAGCGTTCACTATTGGTCTCAATGTCAGGGGGTGCTCATTTTGCAGCTCGGGGCAAACACGTGGCAGAAATTAATAGCTGCACCTACGCCACGAGGATCTGTTATCATCAACTTTGTCCCAAATGCCACCACGAGAAACTACAACTTAGCGACGCCCCAGCTGTAGGCTGTACTACAGCATAGATCAATCTGACACTTAGAAGTCACGCATGGAGGAAACGTCGCCTGTGCTACAGGTACTTCAAGTTTGCACGTTCACTGACTCGGGAGTTCTATTGATTCGCTGTATAGGGAAAAACGCACTCCTCGGAGGTTGCCTCCCAGTCGATCGCCGCATCTATGTGTCTGCATTGTTGCCAATGTTTAATTTCCGTGTTCCAGAAGTCTACGCTAAAACCCAAACAGTAGGTGGATGTACCTTCAGGCGCTCGAATCTAGATTTGGATCCTATCATTACGTCATCAGCGCCACCGTCACTGGCGCGCTTGGCCACGCCCAAGCATTCCCGGTTCATTGACATACTCGCTCTTTGCGTCTCATGGCAGTGAATACACTCTCAAATCAAGCTCAGCCAGCGGCACAGACGCTGGTCGCCGCACTTCTACATTGCTGCGAAGCCCTCGGTTTCCTCCTATATTGACCGGCTTTGCGCGTTCTCGCTCGTGAGTACACTTTGATATTCTTCATCACACCCATCGTCTGTTTCACTTCCATATAGCGTCTTTTTCGGATTGTACGGGTTCCTGAAGAGCGTCCGTCATCGTCTTCAACCCGACCGAGTTTCTGAAGGCAGGGCTCCATCAAGTCATCATCACCGTGGATCGAGCCCAAGCTTGCGGCTACCCGAGGTCACATAATATTCTTGACTGGAACATGGCATGTATGGCCGCAGACTCGATGTAAATAGTGAACGCTGTCACGGGTCCGAACAACGTGACTGGTGACTGAATGGACCCCCCCCCTCCTCCTCCTCCTCCCACTATGCCCATTGCAGGGTGTATTACCAAGGACCCTATTTGTGACCAGCGCTCCATAATTGCAGCCTAGCAACGCCCGCGCGCTGACACCGCCCTATGCCTTTTCGACGTCCTCGCGGACATGAGGACAACGCGCAGTCGCCGGCTCATATGGTCGGCCAAATTGCTCCTGTTGCACATGCTGGGCCCGTTCTCCATGTGTTATGCTGCAAGCCAGTTCTTACCCTCCAAGGCACCTCGCCA
Source organism: Daedalea quercina L-15889 (assembly GCA_001632345.1). Classification (NCBI taxonomy): domain Eukaryota; kingdom Fungi; phylum Basidiomycota; class Agaricomycetes; order Polyporales; family Fomitopsidaceae; genus Fomitopsis; species Fomitopsis quercina. The sequence goes on from KV429193.1 coordinate 11,530, forward strand.
TCGGTTTCGACAGCCTGAGTTGTCCTGCGGAAGTACTCTCTCAATGTCCTGCACATGTCCTTCGCTCAAGCAAATTTGGGATCACGTAGTTGCGCCTCAGACAATGATGAAGCTCGTCTTCGGCGACCGTCTCCCAGGGCCAGGTTTGTCGAATCGCCAGATTCTCCGGAGTCGACATTCAGCTGAGGCCTTCATCAGCGCGGTTGATATGTCGCGGCAGAGGTCTGAACGGTCCGACCTAACCCTAACTACGGAGAAAGTACAGGGTCCTCGCGTATGGGCCATTCTCACCGGCATCGACATATACAAGGACACCGCCAGACTTCACAGCCTGAAAGGTTGTGTGAACGACGCGGAGGACATGCACCAATATCTGAAGGAGAAGGGCGTCCCGGAACAGAATATGAAACTACTATTCAATAAAGCAGCGACTCGCGACGCGATCCTCGGAAGCTTCAAGCAACACTTCCTCGAGAATGACGACATTTCGCAAGAAGATGTCGTACTTTTCTTTTTTGCCGGTCATGGCGCTCGCGTCAGGGTCTCCCAGGTTGTGTGGCAATGCGCCAGCAACATTGTCGGATCCATCTGCCCATACGACGAGGAACTTCCCGGCCGTGGCGACGACATTGGCGCTGCGGTGTACGGCATCCCTCAGCCAACCTTACAGGGACTATTCGACAGCCTGGAAAGACAGAAGACTCGCAACATTGTGAGTCCGGCTACCGCGTCCCCGGCGACAGCATATCTGATTCCCTGCCAATAGCTAGTGATACTCGATTCATGTTATGCTGGTGGCATGTTCCGTGCATTTTGGCGGGGAAGCACCCAGACGGATGGAACGAGCACTAGTGACTCGGAGACCGTCCGCGCGCCGAAATCCATCCCCGACTCGAAGCTCCCCACCCTTCCCGACGACCTTGACACAACCGTACGCAAGGCCAGTCTGGTCCCGACCATGCTGCTGCACAATCCAGCTTCGTGTGTCTTTGGCGCAACAAGCGAGCACGTGTACGTTGTCCTTGCCGCATCGAGTGAGACCCAGCCTGCCCACGAAGTATACGACGGGGACACCTGGCGTGGGGCTTTCACCCGTGAGCTCACTCGAGCTCTGCGCCAGTCCGAGGGCGAGCGGAACTACTATGCAATTGTGTCAGACATTAAATCATTAATCCTCGGGCAGAACCCACAATGTGCAGGGACTGACAAGTACAAGAAACCCCTCACGCATCATCATGTCGTCCAACAAGACCGCCTGCGTGGACGTAGAATGCTCCGGATGGATACATCGGTCTCGGACACCCGCTACCACAGCTCGCTGCCGACTCCGACCCGACGCACGGTGGCCCCGGCGGACAAGGGAGAGGAGGCGACAAGTTGGGTGCCTGAGTGGCCGGATGACCATCACGGCCAAGAGCAAGAGGAACAGGCAGATGGGCAAGCAGAAGGGAGAGCAGCAGAGGGAGAAAGAGGAGCAGAAGAATCAGGAGGATGAGAAGGACGAGAAGGAGACGAAGAAGGCGGACGAGTTACCTACCGTCTCCGTATGTCAATACCAGCGCGTCGCCCGAGCCTATACATGGCGCCGTCTGCCATTTGCGTGATCCTAATGTCAGCCTCAGGCTATCCTGGTCGCGCGGTCGTAAGTCCCACAATTCCATAAGTCAAATTACCGTCAGACCCTGGCCACAACATCGACGAGTGATCTGCCAGTGTCCAGTGACGAGATCTCATTGAATATGCCAATGACATAGCCTCGAGGTGTCAGTTCTACTACGTTGACTGGCCTAACTAATTATGGTGGCGATCCTCCCATCCTGCCACGGCGATGGACTGGCACCGTCGACATTTACTTATCACGCCCTATCAGAACGCCGACGCAAAAGCAGCGGAGCACTACAGTGCGTGGCAGGAGTCGATGTCCCGAGATTCTGCTCCGCCGTCGCAGGCCATAGCCTGAAGTTCTACTCATTCCAACCCACGGTTGTCATGAACGGTTTTCAGGCACCGAGTCGAGCATCTGCAGGCCTCGCAGGCCGCCACCTTGTCCATCTCGTACACACTACTCATCGAATCTATCACTTCTGGATGTGCATTTCTTCTCCACACGGATGTCCGAAGCGACCAACACCCCTCCGTCACACCAACGGCCTAAACCTCAGCTCCACCAGCCGCAGCGGGACATAGAACGCCGCGGTCGCCACGAACGCGAGCTCGAACCCGATGTCGCCCGTCACGCGCGCGATCGGGCCGACGAACCACACCTGGTCCATCGCGGGCACGACGAGGCCCACCGCGAGGACGCACGCGCCGACGGCGGCGAGCCCAAGCGGGAGCTGGCGCGCGTCGTTCCAGCGGCGCAGGTCGTACGTGCGGAAGTCGCCGCGGCGCACTGCGAGGTGCTCCGCGAGCACGACCGCGCAGTACGCGCTCGACCAGTACGCGATCAGCCCGAGGAAGTTGCTCAGCGTGTCGTAGAATTTGTGCTGGCCTACGATCGACAGCGGGATGATGCTGCGGGCGGGGACGCGTGTGAGCGGGGGTAGCGGGGGTAGCGGGGAGCGAAGAGGCAGGGGGAAAGGGGAAGGGGACGTACATGGCGGTGGCGAGCACGGAGAAGAAGTAGCGTGGGACGAGGACGGCCTGCGGGATGAACACCTGGAAGGACATGCAGAACGAGTAGAGCGTGATCGCGATGTTGCCCGTCGCGCTCAGCGCGAGCATCACCGTGAGGAACTTGCCGAAGTTCCCGACCGGGCTGAGGACCGCCGCCAGCAACCCGCCGACGTTGCCGTTCGTGTAGCCGTCGCTCCACGCGGGCACGGTAGATGCGGCGATCGCGAAGGCCGCACCGAGGCATTGGAGGGTGATCTGCACATAGAAGTTAGGTTCATGCCTCTGCGGTGAGAGCGCATATAGGGGACATACTACGGGGGTGTTGAGCCCGAGGTAGGCCCACATGAAGACTTTCCAGCTGGGGAAGGATAAGTGAACTTGAAGGCCGAGAGTCATAGGGATGGATGCTCACGCTGGGACGTCTGGCGTGTAATACAGCGTGTAGTCTGAGCTTATCGGCGCGTAGCTGATCACGAAGCCCGCGATGACCGACGCAAAGCTCAGAATGTCGGCCGCGGCCGCCGGCGCCGCGGGCGGGGGGTTGACGAGGTGTTTGCCCCCGAGTCCTATCGCCACAAGGTACGCGACGAGGACCGGTATCCACATGAGACGCTCGTACCTGCTTCAATGTCAAGGACAGACTGGATGCGGCGCATATAGGCACTCACCAAACGAGGACGCGATAGCCGCAGAAGGAAACCTATGGCGGAGGTGACATTAACCCTTTGGTCGACGTTCGAAGAGGGCGTCGACGTACAAAGAGGGATATTAGAGCGATGATTACAATTCCAACGCTGAAGGGAACGGCGCTGTTACATATAGGAGAATGCGAAGGCGGGCGCGACGTACGTCCACGTAAGGTGTCCACTCGATACACTTGATAATGTCTGGCCTCCAAGAATACAGTTTAGAATATTGTAGCCCATTCCCGTCGCCATGTTGAATATGCTCATGATCATTACGCCGAAATAGCTGATGCACTTGTCAGGGCCGAGCCACGAAAACATCTCGGAACACATACCCAAAGCTGTAACGCGATTGGCACATTTGTCGGAGGCCCAGCCGAGGTCCAAACGTCGCGCTGACCACGGTGTGAGACGACAACGACGGGAAGCGGCAGATATTGTACGTACAGGTACGCAGGAGGAATGTTCGTGAGTAGGTTGAAGAAGAGGATGACCAAACATGTGTCCCGAAGCCCAAGGCCGTATGTGATGGGTCCCAGCGTACCCGCAGAGAACCTGTCGTCTCCGGTGAGGCAGACGTAAGAGCGAGAGTGTCATAACAACGCACGAGAGGATATTGAAATTCGCAGAGAAGAAGACGAAGAAGATCTTGCTGTAGTGTCTATCTGTCCGTTGTGCTGGAGGGACAGGGAGGATACCTGCGCACACGACGGTGAGCTCGCGCGGTTTCTCAGCCGGTCACCGTACGACGTACCTCTCTCTTCCACTCCCCATTTCAACAGCTGCCGCCTCCACCGGGTCTTGGCGAACAGCTGGTTGTCGTGCAGATCCTCCACGAGCGACCCAACATCCTTCTCCGAGTCCGTGACCGCGTCGCATTTCCCTTCCGCGCTCATGAGAAGACTTCAAACGGCAGTGGCCTAGCAGAGCTGGGTCGTGGTCCCTGGAGGAACAACGGAAGAATTGATAAGCAAAATGCCGGAGACATATAAGTATAGCTCTGGTCCAATGGAGAAGGTTCCGAGTGAGGGCGTTGACGCTCCAGAGGAGATCCCGAGGACAAACGCCAGACCCTGAATACTCACGAATGTCACCTGAAACACGTCGTTCCCCTGAAGAGTGCCGTCCAGGAAGCCAGTGAGTAGAAAGGTGGTATTGCGAGGAGGGAGTCATCTGGAGCAAAAGGGACGGAGAGCGGGATGCCGGCGGCAAGGATACGGTGCTCCTCCCCTGACTCTGACTCGATCACGATCGAACATACGCGCACGTATTTAATTGTACGTATCGCACGGACTTGCGAATCCACTGAGCCCGCGTCTGCCGCACTTGCTGCAGGTCTCGAATGTTTGCTGTGCCTCTTACTCTGGGCGGCATTCGGGCATAGAGCGCTATTTCTTGGTTACGCCCGGGGTAAGATTTAGACGTTCGGATTATTATTCAACTTTCGCCGACAACACAAGGTTACTGCGATAAACTCGGGGTTTACATGAGCGCACGAGAATCATCGCACAGAACGCTCCCATGGCCCTCGCCTTCGACTGCAGATCGTAAAGCAGAGGATATAGTCACGTACTAGACTAACGGCCTCGGAAGACGGTAATGTCACGGTCAAAGATGGCGAGCTCTAGATTGCGTCTATCGGGAAAAGCACTGGAAGGAATGAAGGAGCCGCGGAATCAGATGTTGTATGTCCTCCTCAGCCACCGTCACCAAGTGCGGAGACCCGTCAGTATCGCGGCTCTCTACGTGGTACCATTTGTATACTGAGGTTTCCCAGTCCCGGTGGTCATTCTGCAGTGGCCACATTTCGAATAGTTGATCATGAGAATGGTGCCCATGACAGTGCATGCCTATGAGCTCAACAGACAGGGTATTTGATGCAATGACTTCAGCATGAGATCGAAGTAGGGCGGTGTCGGAAGGACAAAGCAAGGGTAGTCTGATCAAAATAGTGCGAAGCTTTGACGGTGCAAGCGTTGACGCAAGGTGTCGCTGATGAGGCTTGCGTATCAGAACAGCCGGCTTTAACGAATATGTGAAAGAGATGCTCACCATCTTCTCATCGGCCCACCTTTCTGCCTCGGTGCACGACATGACGTGGCTGGCGGTTGGTAAGGCGACGAGATGAAGGATATGCAGATGGTGCAAGTGCTCCGCCACACATTGAAGGATTGAGTCAGATGAGCGAACTGTCAGTGCAATCGGCGATACATGGTGCAGCATCTTCAAGCAAAGCGCTGTGTCACTGGTACTACTCGATGATTGTCCATGGAGGATGAAGTCGAGTACGACACGACGCACATGACACCGGAGGGGAAGTGCGCAGCTCGTCTGGACTAGGTCCAATTCGGACCATCGCGAGTTGGAGCATGTTGCCGACGTACAGTCCGAACGCACCGCCCTGGGGAAGTAAAAGACACGTACGTTAGGAAACGCGCGGTTGATGAACCGCCATTCATCACCTGTAATCTTCAGGTCCTGCAGCGTGAGATCCTGGACATGAGGCCAGACACAATGAGGCTCCAACTCGGCGATGAGATGGAGGGCGCCGAAGTGAGTCAACTTCGTCAGACATCCAGTAAGATTGCGCAGAAATTGTGTTGGCTTTGGTAGTGATACCGTGGCTGCGTAACTGTGCTCGAGAAGATCTGACATCCAATGCAACGCCCTCGGTCGACTCTTCATGCGGGAGAGCAATGCAACCCAGCTCACGGGCACATCGTGAAGCTCGACATGTTGGAGTGATTCGAGGCCCATGATTGCATACACCAGTAAGAGGTAAGTCTCGAAGGCTCCGCCCGCAATATCGTGCACGACCAGCTTCCGCAACGCAGTTGCGTGGCGGATGACGTCCACCAGGTGATCGTATGGTGCAGGATCCACTGGGAAACCCCGCAGTCTGAGCTGCAGTACTCTGAGATATCACGGTCGGGTACGACGATCTTTGAGCATACAGTCGCAAAAGCGAAGAAGAATTTGAGCGCTCTTGCTGTTGTATGGAGAGGCATCGAATTCGGATAAGGGCCGTCGCATAGCGGGGATATGCAAGGAACGACAAGCAGTCGTGAACGACAGGGCCTCCTGGGGTTCAATAAAGGATAGAATGATATCGACGACATCGAGGTTGAGAGTTTGGAGAGACATTGGGTCTTTCAGCTTATTGGCAACCTACGGGAGAAGTTCCTGTGAGTTCAATTAGATTCTGTAACGACTAAAACGTCGGTCAGCGACTCAGTCGTAGTGGTAGCTCGACTTAGATTAGAGTACCTAAGCGTCGGTCAGTAACCACACATAGGCACATCAGTAAGCTTGTTTGGTGTCGCAGTGGATAACCTCTTACCTCATGTAGTGGTAACTCGACTGAGGAAAGAGGGAGAAGCGAGAGCGAGACGAACACAACCCCTGGCAGACATCACGTGCCCCGGGCGGGAAATCGCGCAGCGCGCTGGATGGTCCCGAGTCCCGACAGACTCTACTAAACACCATCTACTTACAAGGCCTCAAGCGACTCGGTTCGCAACTGTTACTGAACTAGGTCGAAGTAACAGCAATGTACAACCACGTTTGATCTACAAGTCATGCCCACCAACATCACCTATCCTTCTAGGATCAAATCCCACAGACCAGTACAAGCTGAGAGTGGTCACGTCGCAATAATGAAGTTCAGCGGAGGAATTTCGACGAACAGTCTGACAAGAGAGAGGGGACCGTAGCCCCTGTAAGTACCCTTCAGCCTTGGGATCGCTATGTTATAAGCCAGATTCCGGCCGCTATGCATCACATTGAGACATGTATTCTTAGATTCTTTACATGCCAGAGTTTGAGATGCTACATACACATTTGATGACAGTTCGTTACTCGTCACAGCTTACCAACGCCGCTATGATACTCTATAGTTCGATCCGCCGGGAGTTCAGGATATCGCGGCCGTGGCGCGCTACACCCCCCGCATCTCAATCTCCCTCTTGCGCGACTTGAAATGCGCGACTAGTTCAGGCGTCACCGCCATGTCCCTCACCTCCAAGCGAAATTTCTCGATATACATCCAGAATGCAGTAAAAACGCGCCTTACATCATGATCTTCGTCCGTGAAGGGTTCGTCCAACTTCCTCGTCTTCCTCATGCCCCGGGGAATAAAGAAGTCTGGACGGTACTTGATTTGCGAGTGCAGGTCGTGTAGCCAGTTCAGAAGATTCACGGCGTACTCAAAGACGTCCTTGAGTGCGAACCGATGTTCAGGGAGCGTATCAAACCATCGCTCGAGGAAGCAGTATTTTGCCCATCTGCATGCTTTGTAGTCGTCCGTCAACCACTCTTGAACTGGCGAGTCCGTGACTTCAACTCCCTCGGCGTCGTAGGCCCAAGCATAGTACGCCATAACCCACACAAAGCCCTCTAGGTCGTGGCGATATAGTCGCTCAACTTTACCCTCCCAATATCTGCTATTCAAGAGGTCGAGTGCCATGAACGGCGTAGTGCCCGTTCGTTCCGTGTCTGGAGGTCCATTGGGCATTCTGAGTCGCACCAACCGGGCGAGGTCGAAGTCGCGAAGCTTGAGAGTGAGCGTAAGCGGGTCGACGCCGAAGTTGGCGATGCTGATGTCGGTATGTTCGACTCTGTGCTCGTCGTTACCGATCCACAGAAGACAGTGGCCTAGCGATACACATGAGTACATCAGACGACGGAATCAGCGAAGACACCTACAGTAGATGCAATCGTTCATGCCGCGCACGACCCAGAGGCCTGTGAGATAGCTCAGCGGCTCGAGCTTCTCCTCGAAGATGCACCGCAGGATGCGATTCGCGTGGTTCGCGGGGTCGACGAGCGACTCTGCGGAGTCATCGAAGGGATGGAGATGGGCCCGGATGATGTCCGTAGACAGATTCGCGAAGTCCTTGAACGCCGCCACGTGCGGCAATACTCGAAATGCCCTCTCGTCTGCGCGAGCGATGTCGCGGGCAATCCACACCGTGTTGGCCTCGTTCTCGCGTATCGCCTCGGGATACGACCATTTCGCGACATAAGGCACCCCAGGCGCGGCCGGGTCCTCCGCATCGTACACCGTTGTCCGGCGTCCTGTCAGCACAGAGGAAGTTCTGTGTACGATACTGGCAGGGTGCACCACCATGGTCTTCGACACATAGCCCTCGCCTGTGCCATTCACCTCGAACGTCGTGGACAGCCCTGTCCCGGCAGCCGGTTCCTGGGGTGCATGTGTCTCAGCTCGCTGTGAAGGCAGACCACGGACCACGGCAAGCTGCGCCTGAGAGTTAGCCCCCTCCGGGAATCCCCACTGCGGGAGCTTGAAGAACTGGAGCAACATCAAGATGACCACGAAGTCTGCCGTATGCGCGAAGATATTGAATCCTTGCGTCTGAATCGCCCCCGCGCTATCAAAGTACCATATCCATGTCCAATCGTCTGCGTGCACCTCAGTCAGTCCGGACAACACAGTGGCGCAGAATCACAAACTTTGAGTGAGCATGCCCAGAGCATGGGCCCGGTTCATCCCCTTCACAGAGAGCATCTTGGACGCATAAATGCCCATCTGTACTATCGGAAGTGGACGGTTCTCATCATACGCTTTCGCAATCTTTGTTCCAGTGCTATCGACACTGTTCCACCCTGTCTGTTCGCTGCTCGTCTTCTGCCGTTTCGAATCACTCGAAGTATTTGATTGCGTACACGTGGATTTGCGCTTCGAACCGGTCGGTACCGTCGCATCTGGAGAATACCGACGGTCAGAATCATGATGAGGGTAAGGCCACGAAAGAGGGGACCTTGGACAGACATGACAGCCCCCGTGCCCGTCCATGTGGCCAACTGCGGAACATCGTGTGCCTCGTAAGCGACGAGACCCTTCGGATCCGCATACGGGACGGGCTTGCCCTGGTCTGGAGTATACTTTCGAAGGTCATGGACCTCGTCCTTACTGAGATGGATATTCTTTAGCTCGTTCACCATTAACACCTGGCTCCAGTCCAGCTGAAGTGAAATCTTGTCACGGAAAGACTCCTCAGCCCATCTCCGCGCGTCTTCCCAGCTTGGTGCTTGCTTGTCATTACGCCGAATACCACGCCAGTTGATGTACACCAGGTCCGGCTCGCGATATGTAATCTGGTCAGCGTCAGTGCCAAAAATCACCTCCGGATCGTTGCAGACGCATATCATGTCCAGGTCCGACCGGCCTCCTAGGTCTGGCAGCTGAATCTGGCGGCATTGGGCGAGGACGTCATTCACCAGTTTGATGTATCGCTGGTACATCCTGCTTTCAGTGCCGTTGGCTATGGCATGCTTGCTGTAGCATGGGTGAGAACACTCGTATGCGGACGACTTGCATGCCACTTACAGGGCGTTCAACCGCGTGGCAACATCCGCACGTACAGAGATCTCATGAGCGTTCTCCATGGCTACCTGAAGCTTTGAGAGAAGTTGCCGCTCCGAGAGGCCCGGCGTCAAAGCTTTGAGGAGGAAAGTTTGCATGCTCTCCAGGCTGCAGCGTTGGTGTGCTCTGAGGCCATGTAGGATAGCGGGGGCGACGTCCATCCCTGACAAGTCACATTCAGCAATTCGTCGATATGGATAATAAATACGTTACGCGACGCATGCCACACCTCGTCTTTGTCAAACGCGATGGAGTGAAACTCAGAGCCGCTATGTGTGTGGATGGGTGGCGTCGAGTCGGTGGCGAATTGGTCTCCCGTAGGCAGCTCTAGATACCACTTGTCAGCTAGTGGCGAGCGCCGATCGTCGTGCTATGGAATGAAGGAGTTGAAACCAAACAGGGGCGGGCAGAGGCGCGACTGAACGCGTGACGTCACACAATAGTGACGCGTCTTTGTCAGCACCACGTGCACCCTGACTGCCGTCGACTTTGCAGACTTTGAATTCGTCCCCAACTTCATATCGCAGAGCAGGCTCCTAAGACCATCCGACCTACAGCGTTCTCGTTCGCTCTGTCGATATCCCATACTATGCTGAGTCAACAGACGGACTCCTACCATCCGCCTCGAATTTTCCCACGGTTGGAAACAAGAGACTCGAGCGTATGAATAGAGAAACGACGACCCAAGAGGGGGTCGGAGGGGACCACAGGCACAAGCCTTATCCTACCAGAGCTAACGAGGACGAGCTAAAAGGCCAAGGCCACACAGTTGAAGGAGGAGCACGGGGGAAGGCAACGACCCCGGCGCCTACACCAGCGACACCAAAAAGAGGACGGAAAGTCTTCAACATCCTCACCGGCGCCATAGGGCGATCCCCAAGGATGATGACACAGGCCGGTAAGCAGAGTACGTACCTAAACACCAACAGCAGCACGACCACAGTGGGCACAGTAGCATCACCAACTCGGACACCACACCAAACGGCAACGACCATCATCGACACACCCATGCTAGATGCAACCGACGAACTGTTCAACCCAGAAATGGAAGTGGAAGGACAGCGAAAGATGATCCTACTAGAGGAAACACTCCAGCGAGCTACGGAGCTGCTGAAGGACATCTCCATCCACGCTGAGTACCCAGATGCAGTGCTTGAGAACGCGGAAATGATTGCAACCCGACTGACCACCTGGAAAGAACTAGATCCCGCGACGATACCAAAACCAACAGAACAGACCCCAACAACAGAAAAGCACGACAACAAGATCCTGGAGGCTATAGCGAAGACCATGGACCGAATGTCAGAGCGCCTAGAGAGAATCGAAACATGAGAGGAAAAGCGAGCAAGCCATGCAGACTCTGACAAGACAAGCAACACTGAGGCCAACACTGAACCGACAATCACCTACGCGACGACTACAAGGAAACCCGTACGTCAGACGACCACCGTCACGACAAGCCCAGTGGTACCGAAAACAAGGACACCGAAGGTAACACACAACCCCTTATCAGCGCACCACCCGTCGCGCCTTATAGTCGAGATCAAGAACGGCCCGACAGCAGATGACAGGCCAAAAGAGACAGTGATCGTTAAGTACATCAACGAAGTCCTGCAAGCTCACGATGAGAGCCGACACCTACGGGTTGTGAACATTAAGTTCAATGCCCAAAATAACTGCATCATCTTCACGCGAGCGGACCAATCCGCAGGAGAACTCATTGCCTTTGCTCCAGCCTTTGTAGATTTCTTTGTGGGAACCCGAGAAACACGAATCCGAACAGATGAAAAGTGGCATAAGGTACAACTCAACGGTGTACTCACACACAATGACCAAACAGGAACAATCGCAACCCCACAAGAGATCGAGAACAAATTGCAAACCGTCAACCCGGACTATGCAAAGATGGCAGTACATGATCACCCCCGATGGATGCGACACCGCGGCGACCTCGGGACCACGATGTACTCGTCGGTAGTCCTAGCCCTCAAGACACAAGCAGACGCAGAACACCTGGTCAACCGGGTTAAGTACCTGGCTATCGGGGGACAATTCGCAGAAATTAGACGATACGCTGATAAACCCCCCGTCATGCAGTGCAGCAAGTGCTGGGCCTTCGGCCACACAAAATCCCGATGTGGCAACAACGCGAGATGCCGCATCTGCGGAGACACAACACACACAGAAGACGAGCACAAATGCATTGAGTGCTGAAGTGAACAAGAAGACGATGACGTAAGTATGGACAACTGCCACCATGATCAATACAAATGCGCCAACTGCAATGGACCCCACTCTGCAACATGGCACGACTGCCCAGGACGTTCGAGAGCAAAAGGCACCACCAAGTCAGCACCGACACGAGCACAGGGAGGAGTGCGTACATCATGGAAAGAAGCACGAGGACCCAAAACAGCACCGCCAAAGAAACCACAACAAGAAGACGGCCCAAGCCAAGCCCAACGTAAGGAAAAGGCTGAGCAAGGTAAGAACCAGTTCGAGGAACTGAACGCAGAACAAACGAGGAACAACCTACAAGCAATCCAGAAGCGATTCCCGGAACTAACAGAAGAACAACACGCAGAGGCGCTTAAAATCACTGACGATGATTTCGCAGCGGCAGTAGCATTCCTAGAACGCAACTTCAACTCACCGAACCGAACGAACGAGAACAACGGTGCCCATGTGAATAACCAATGATGAACACAACAAGACCAATACGCGTCCTCCAGCTTAACACCAACACACAGAACGCGGTGCTACATGCACTCCTCAACACGACAACAGATACCGACTCTGCTGACATCATCCTTGTTACAGAACCGTGGTGGGGAAACATTGGCAACGAGACGCAAGGCCCGGTATCTGAAGCAGCAGCAGGATGGACACCTATCCTCCCAGTATCGACAATCCCAGCAAACAGGAGGCCCCGAGTGATGGCCTACATCCGAAGACGCGGTGACTTCAAAGTTACGCTCCGATCAGACATTGCTAATGATCTAGACATGCAGGTGCTCAAAATAGCTCAAGCGCCCCACCCCTCAACGATCGTGGTAAACATCTACAACGACGACTGCAAACAGGGCAACAGGTCAGCAGCGAAGAGGCTCCGACAGCTTGACCTACCAACAGACCTACCGGTGGTCCTCAGCGGCAACTGGAACATCCACCACCCGATGTGGTCACGCTGTTGAACTGCTACCAGTTCAGCTGTTAGCCGAACCAGCTTACCTGAGATCAGTTCATCTGTCCTGGTATGGTTAGCAGTTAGAATGTTCTACGTTGCTATAGAATCTAGTTACTATGGAATCGTTCTGGAATAGTGTTTCCATCAGATACGTATCCAGAAGTAACACATCATTCTAGAAGATGCACTTCTAGAATTCCTATGTACCATGGAGATGGGGATTCCCCATAGCCTTATCCTTTTCTCACGGTAGCT